>JALPQI010000985.1:0-179680 GCA_025490895.1 Thaumatotibia leucotreta | reverse complement strand
TTATTACATTGAGTTTTTATCACAATTCAAATTAATTCTGAACGAGCTTTTATGGAACAACTCAATTAGTTTTATTAAACATTTTAGTAGTGTTTTTAAGTAGTAATTACTACGATATACACCGTGTTTTTATTGATTTCCGTTAAATTAAAGGGAAGCTTATTTAAGTCAAAAAATATCAATTTCTCTAAGAAACTGGTGTCTTAACTCTTACTGTTATTGAGTTATTAAAAAAACAAGTAAAGTTTAATGACTGAACAAGTGTATTGCAACCTTTCATTACATCCTAATGAAACTTATTTTGACATGTGCCGTCAGTCACCTGAGATCTTATTCTTAAGGTTCTCTCACACTTGTCATCTCAATTATTATGTATGATCATCTCAAGATTATCAAAATAATGTTTGTAAATATGAATTATGATAAAATATCAGATTTACGTGATGTGTTTTGTGTGATCTACTAGTTCCACTAACTGAGCATGAACTCCGACCAGAAAAGTGCACGTGCAAAATAACTGAAATAAAATAATAATATGAAGTCACTAAATATTGCCTAAGGATCGCCCTAAGACTGAAACTCGTCGCTGAATCTTTTATAGAATTTTGTATCCTTTACATTTTCCTGTTTTCTAGCTATTAGTGTATTTTTTAAGGTTTTAATTGTTATTATTAGTTAGAGTAGTACCTACTGGTAATCCACCTATTTTTAATTTAGGTTACATTAACATATATTTATATTAAGTCTTATGTATTCAGTGGACACCAACTCCTCGTCCGACGTTGCTCCACATCTAGCAGATAATCTAGTGCAGTGCCCCCATTGTCCCCTAGCACGCTATTTTAAAGGTCGACGAGGATTAAATATATACATAAGTCGTGCCCATACCAGCCCCGCTAATGCCAATCCGCCACCCGCAAGCCACACCACACACGTCCACGTACCACTCTCTGAAAAACTAAGTACACTCAAACAATCTACACCAATTATAAAACGAATACCTCGTAGTGCACGGATACAGGTCGCTCAAAAACTGACTGAAGATATAACATCTGCTATTAGACTAAATACGCAAGAAGCTTGGGAGAATCTTCTCACATTTCCATATAGGGTCCTACATGTGAAGCAAGACCCACAGAGAGGTATTTCTTTAACTTCTCTAATAAAGAAGAACTGCCTCAACCCACACGACATCAATGATTTGCCAAGCTCCTCCAGGAAACAAAATTTCTCCTTGATCCGGCATGTAGAAACGAAAATAGGAGAAGGAGATATCAAAGGAGCCGCCCGTATATTATTCTCAACCGATGCAATAGCCCCCAATACTGCTGAGACCCTTGCAGCCTTACGAAGTAAACATCCTATCTCTGATGCCAACATTTCACTTCCCGGCCCCCCCGATCCTTCCGTCCCCTGTATTCACGTGTCTTCAAATGATATTATAAAATCTGTTGTTTCTTTTCCGAATGGTTCCGCTGGCGGCCCCGACGGCTTAACCCCCAACATCTGAAAGACCTTCTGAGCCATATATGTGGTGAATCCGGAGACTCGCTCCTGAGAGAATTAACGGCTTTAACCAACTTGATGCTGTCAGGCTCGGTAAACCCCGAAATAACAGATGTTTTATATGGGGCGAACTTGTGTGCCTTAATTAAAAAGGATGGCGGGATCAAGCCAATAGCGGTTGGTTCAACCTACCGTCGCCTGGCTGCTAAATGCTGCTGTGCTGCTGTTTCAAGTCAGTTAAGTAACTATTTTCAACCCTTTCAATTAGGGTTTGGCTCAAAGGGAGGCTGTGAGGCAGCAGTACATGCGCTTCGGTCTTTCATTGGAACCCCGCAATGTGAAGTTTTGGTAAAAGTTGACGTGAAGAACGCGTTCAACTCGATCAATCGAGATACCATATTGACACAAGTGAAAGAAAAAGTACCAGAAATTTTTAACTTTGTTTGGCAGTGTTACAGTACCCCATCAAAATTACTGTTCAAAAACAATCCTTTGCTCTCGTCCGTAGGCTGTCAACAAGGGGACCCCCTAGGCCCAGCCCTATTTAGCTTAGCAATTCACCCCATTATCCAAAGTCTAAATTCCCGTTTCAATGTCTGGTATTTGGACGACGGTACTTTAAGCGGCGACGTTGATGTTGTGCTGGATGATCTGCAAGTTCTCACAGAAAAATTTGCTCAAATAGGCCTTGAATTCAATTTTTCAAAGTGTGAAATATTCTTCCCAGGCGGATATACTTCAAAAGATGTTGCATTATCAAGGATCAACACCGTAGCACCCAATATCAAAGTAATTGACAATAGTTCTCTATATCTTCTGGGTTCGCCGGTTTTGGATGAATCTTTCCCAAACTTCGTTAACCAACACTGTCACAAGTTTAGTACCTTTTCTGATCGCTTACGCCAAATTAATGTTCACATGGCATACACAATGATGAAATATTGCCTCTTCGTCCCTAAATTCACCTATGCACTTCGTTGTAGTCACCTTTGGATGTACCCCGACCTTCTGGAAAAATTAGATATATTAGGTCAGCCTCCGTAGCCTAGTTGGTAGTAACTCTGCCTACGAAGCTGGAGGTTCCGGGTTCGAATCCCGGCGAGGGCATTCTTTGTGTATTTATTTATCACAAATGTTTGTTCCTTGGTCATGGCTGTCTATGTATTTAAGTATCTATATGTATCTATCTATTATATATATCGTCGCCTGGTACCCACATCACAAGCCTTAATTGAGCTTACCGTGGGACTAGGTCGATTTGTGTAAGATGTCCCAAGATATTTATTTTATTATTTATTTATTGATAAAAGAAAACTTGTCATCAGTCATCAACATCCATTTGAACAATAATCAGTGGTCCCAAGCCTCCCTTCCTATCAGGCATGGTGGCATTGGGATCCGCAAAATTTCACTTGTTTCTCTCCCGGCATTCCTTTCATCAATCCATAGTTCTCAAAATTTAATCGCTAAAATTCTAAAAGACCCCACTAATTTAAAAATTCCTTTTTTGACAGAAGCCATAGATTTTTGGAAAATCAACTGCCCTAACACAGACCTGCCAATTTCTCCCCATTCGCAGCGACAATGGGACGAGCCGCTCTGCTTACTGGTACGGAATAACCTCCTAGAAACGTTTACCAACCCAGCAGAGCGTGCTCGTTTCCTTGCCTGTTTAAAATGGGAGTCTGGCTCATGGCTACAGGCTTTACCGTCTAGAAATCTGGGTACATTACTTACCAATAACACATTTAGGCTCTCTGTGGCTCTACGTCTAGGTGCTGCGTGTGTTGCCCCACACCAATGCCATTGTGGTGCCATGGTGAGCAATAGGGGGTTGCATGGTCTGTCCTGCAGCAGGAGCGCTGGCCGTATCGCAAGGCACGCGTCGGTCAATGATATCCTGCGCAGGGCACTCACTAGTGCCGGTACACCTGCCGTCCTGGAGCCCACAGGTCTGGCCCGGGACGATGGTAAACGCCCGGATGGCATGACGCTTGTTCCTTGGAAGCTGGGACGGCCTTTAGTATGGGACGCCACATGTGTCGATACTCTGGCGCCGTCCCATCTTCCAAGGACTTCGCTACAAGCTAGAGCGGCTGCCGAAGCGGCTGAAAACCTCAAGCGGCGCAAATATGCAGCCCTAGATTCTGGGTGCATGTTTGAGCCGTTTGGGGTAGAAACCCTCGGACCTTGGGGACCTGTAGCCCACTCCATTTTCAAGGAGCTCGGCAAACGCTTAATTGAAGCTACCGCTGACCAGGGGGCTGGCTCGTTTCTTGCTCAGCGCCTGAGCCTTGCTATTCAGCGCGGAAATGCAGCCATCCTTCTGGGCACATTACCGTCGGGCTCGGAGTTGGAGCACATTTTTTATTTGTAAGTATGTATATATAATCCTTTAAGATGTATTTTTATCTAGATATTTAATTTTAGATTTTAGTATTATTATTATTGTTTACTTTCTCTTAATTTAGTTAAATATTTCTTGATCAATAAATATATTAATCACCCCGCCAAAGTGGTAGAATAATGTATGAAAACGAAAAACATTTTTTTTTGTTGAAAGTTTTTTAAATATTTGATGTCAAAGGTTTACCAAACAAAAGGTCTATAGTTTTATTTGTTAAAAATATGAATACTGTTATACTACTTAACAAAAAACTAATCGCTTTCTTATAAACCAAAAAATAAGTATAATAAAAAATAAACTGTAAAGTCTCTCATATTCTACACTGTTTTATAATATTTGATGTAATTTACAATGTTTGCGTTCGTAGTAAATCAAGTCTCAAAATTCGTTTCCTTTTTTTCAGGAATATTTAATATGTGGAGCGGGCTCCACGCCGTATTTTGATGTAATGTGCAAAGCTACCCTAGTAAGTTTATGGAGTGTTGGCGACTGTTACGTTCCACAATTTCTCACTCTGAATCTTAATGACGAATTCAATATAGATGTTACTCTGATATTAAACCATTGTTAGAATCTAAATTTTAATTCTTCATGCTTGTGACAGGTATAATTTTATTATTAGGTAGTTACACAGTGCACCAAACTGTGTATACACACAGTATCTAATAATAATAAAAAATCGCAATCTTTTCATAGCAAAGAAAAAACTCCTTCCGCTTGGAAAGCAGTCCTTTATCTTGTAACATCAGCGGATAAAAATGCAATTTATCCACAAGTGGGCAAAGTTGTTTAGCCTCGTAACGTGTTGCTTTCAGTACAGATTAATACGTAAAACATTTAATGCAATAATGTTTCGTTCGACACTCATTGTCAATAAATACATAATTTGAGAGTTCACTAAAAAATTATCATAATTTTAATTCATAAATCTTAACATTTCATTACAAACATTTAAGTATTTTGTAATGATGTTGAATAGGTGTATAAACTTATGTTCGGAAACAACGCAAATGAGAAGCTGACCGACATTGCGGATGCGAAATAGGCGGCTAGTTTATCCTACTTATTCGTACTTCGTCCCGTTAACTTGAAGACAAAATAAAAGATTAAGGCAATTTTATAAAAGATAATTTATTTGCTATCATTAATTAATTAAAAAGGTGGATATAAAACCTATGAAACCGCGTTTTAAAAAAATGAGAATGTAACGTAACCATGGCAATGAGAGACAAAAAGTTGATCGACCCCGCGCAGACACGGTCATGGACGGCTCTTGGCCGTGCTAACTGGTAGAACAGTTCTACTAACCTCTTTGAAGGAAATAGAAAATAATGTATATTTTACAATGTAATAGGTACATTCTTTTATAATAGGGGTCGGAACTATGGGTGCAAAACTTTAACAAAACTTTAAAATTGACATATGCGAACACGTTAGCAAAGAAAAAAACAAATATTATTGAAAAATCTGTGTCCAATTTTATTCCCTATTTCGGAATCTTATACTTACAATGTGTGGGTGTGTAGATATGTATATTTTATGGATGTATGTGTTATAATTGTCAAGTCCACAAGTTTTGTTAAAGTTTTGCACTCATAGTTCCGACCCCTATAACAGACTGATTGGTGTCTTGCTATGTTTTACCCAGGTGAGTAAACCAGAAACAAAGAATGACTTCATAATATGAATTATAATTATGATAACTACCTATAATTATATTCTTATAAATTTCATCACTAAATAAGTAGTTACAACTGTTAATTTGTGAAAAATATCGTGTGTTTCTCTTTTTATTTGGCTTTCATCCAAGTCAATTAACTAACCTACAATAAAAGATAAGAAGGTATTCTTGAGCTGTATTATTTTAAACTTCGCTATTTTGTTTATTTTTTGTACTACCTATATCCAAGAGCTGAGGTCATCGCATGATGTTTTGTTCTGTTTTGAATTTTCTGACGATTCTCCATTGCTTAAGGTCAAATTAATAAAATATTACGTTAATGTTACATAGTTCCGTGTTGTGCTGGACAGTAAAAAATACTAGCAAATAACCAACGCATGCAATCGTAACCACTCATTCATGGACTGGAATTACACTAATTACATGTAACCCTACAATTTTCGTTACCTAACGCTTAGAAACTAGTAAGTAACCTATAGTAGAAGTAGGTAACAAGCAGTTATCCTCTCTTGCTAATCAGAAGTTGATTAGTAGTTAGTACTTTACCGGTAGTTATTTTCACGGGTCGGCGCTCAGTCATTTCGACTTAATCGCAGGTACGTCATGTTTCTCTGATTGGATCGTTTAGTATCCTTGCCTCTTCAAAAGCCGGCGCGCGCGTCGATAATACTGGCTGGACATTCGTACGGTCGAAATTAACACGGATATTAATTGGAGTTCGATTCTGGTATCTGATGTTAGAACCTAAATAAGATGTGAAAAAACGGGCATTCCTGGTTCAGAATTAATATAATTCTAAATCAAAAACGTTTATAGTGAATTCGCTTGCAAAGAAAAGAAAAAAGTTTGTGTTTCAACGAACAAAAATGTCTAAAGTTCCGTTAGTGCGTCAGGCGATCGCTGGTGCCGCTCGGCACTCGTCGATCCCTAACAATGAGAACAACCCTTTAGTGCTTCAGCCCGCACAGGAAAGCCAATGGACCCCCGCAGCCTTGGAAAGAGCTGGATCTACCCTAAAAGCTCTAAACCGTATGGCTAAGCGCCCTCCAGTGCATATCCTATTTGAAGATATTAGTTATACTGTGAGCTCACACAAAGGTAAGATTAAAGTTCTGTTTTTTTTTCTTGAACTTGTTTAAAACAGTACAAGTTCTTCATATATTTATACGATAGGAAAACTAATCGCAACAACAACTAGGAAATCGTTGATCATCTAAAGTCTCAATTCATCGCAAAAATTTGTTATGATATGCCTAATAAATAATATTTGTTTTAAAATTACTTAGTCTCTATCACTATGATCCACGTACGAGTACACAATTCAGTGCTAGGCAATTTACCAGAAGGCAAAGGATTGGAAGAATCAAAAATGTATAATTGTATCCATGGTTAGTTGGTTGTTAACCTTATATTTTGCAAGTATACCTGAATGTATTCTATAATAAATATAGACGAATTACTACCTACCTACTTGTAGATTCCATTCTGGCAGATCTAGGGCAAATATAATAAACGTCAATATTTTAAAACCAAAAACTGGGTGCGAGTCGGATACCATATTGTATTTTTTTTAATGTATTTTTTAATACTTTTAGTTTCTGAGTAAATCGGTTGTGATAGACGGATAAGGGTTCCATTTTTGCCGTTTTGGTTACGAAATCCTAAAAACTATAGTCTTCAAGACAAACCTATTTTCCTATTCAGCAGAGCTACCTATCACTGTCTAAATGTATTATTCTCATGTCGGTTTTAGGGTTCCATAGCCAAAATGGCTAAAACGGAATCCTTATAGTTTCGCCATGTCCGTCTGTCATGTCCATGTAGGACAGTCTGTGTACGGACGGACAGATGTCCGTCTGTGTACCTACATGTAACATACATATTAATCACGCCGACAAAGTGGTAGAATACTTTTTTTTCTTTCAGGTAGTACCCCCTTAGTAGTAGAATGGGGATGATTTTTTTATTTTGTTGTCATCAAAACCACGTAGCTGTATACAGTGTGTTAACATGATACTGGTTTTTACTGAAACCGAGGAATGCGATGCAGATTTTTAGCCAAACCGTGAACATTATTTGACCCAGAATACTAATTTTAAAAGTAATTATCTTTGTAAGAAAAGTTTATTGACAAGCACTACTGTACTGTTAAACTGAACTGTTATACTGTACTTCAAAATGAATCGTTAATTTGCACTTGAGAATGACAGATCGCAGCCACTCACAACGTTTGACAACTAAGCAGTACCTACACACGTAACATTGATCGTTCGGAGGAAATAAAATTAATTATACGGTAAATTTAATTATTTGTCAAATGTTAATACTTGAAAACGATTGCTAGTAATGCGTATTACTACCCATTTTCGTAAAAGCCCGGGTCATGTTAACACACTGTATATTTAGCAAAGTATTTAAAAATAAATATGAAATGTAAAAAAACAAGTATCATTGGTATTATATTAATAATGAGAGCGGTTAAAATGCATTGTTACGGTGGCGGAAGACGGCAATTTCAGACGTAATAAACCCGTTCCGGTCCTCGCGCGCTGAAATTATTCGCGTAAGTAGTGGACAGCAAAATATTTATTTCTATACAGTTCTAGTAACTTGAAGTACCTCGGTGTGCTTCCACGTGAATTGTAATAGTATTTATTTTATCAAATCTTCAAAAAACATCTACTTATCTCTCTTCGAGGCTGTTTTTAGGGTTCCATAGTATCGTCATGTCCGCCTGTCTGTCTATCCGCAGTATACCGCCCAGTGACCGCTAGTAGGTACCTACTAGATATTTGCGATTTTGTATAGGTACATATTGATTAAGGCAATAAAACCGTGTTTTCAGCTACTTACTACTAACTCACAATAATAATCAAATCAAAAAATCAAAATATTTTATTAGGTATCTTAATACTATCTTATTTGATGTTTTTAATAATATTAATTCTTAAACATAAAAGATTAAAAAAAAACGACATACGTCGATTGGTATTATATATGATGTACATACGAAAATGATAATTAGTGACGGGATATTTATCACGTAAATTAAAATTTTTGGGCACCCGATATACCAGTGAACCCCGTAGCCAATAAAAGTGTTATAAAATAGGGTGCAACTGTTCTAGTGTCAAACGTGTTTTATGTCAATTGATCCCAAGGTCATGAAAATACCGCAAAACCTTGATACTTACCTAAAAAGTATTTGAATAAAATTGACCCTGGCGTAAATATAAAAATACCGTTCTTTAAATTATTATGAATGTACAAGGTCACAAGTCCAGTCAAACACCTTTTCCAAGCAAAATACGTCAGGCTTCGAGAATCAAATAAATTATGCACGCTATTTATTTTATCTTGTTGACAAATGTTATGATTTTTTCACAATTATTCACAGACAGAACTTTCGCTCAGATCTTTGATATTTATTTGATTTAATAGTTTAAGTTTTTGATGAACATTAGACCTCAATAATCCATTCGACTAAAGAATAATACTCGGACTTCACTGCTATATTTCAGCGTGCTGCAAAAATTCAATTGAGATCAATTCAATACAAATTCTTTAATGTCAATAATAACACAATATGCTTACAACTACGTTAAATAATATTAACAGTCTAACACAATTTATTCCACACGAAACGTATATTATAAAAATAAAAACATTTAAATTATGATAATATTTTTGTCAATACTATAAAATGCATTTTTGATTAAAAAGTCCTTTAGTTTTTTTACAAACACCTCATAAGAAGGAGCCTCTTTGATCTCCGGTCTTAAGCAATTATATATTTTAAGTCTAAATGGTTAGGTTGTACAATAACTTATATGTGAGTGAGTTTAGTAAAACATTCCACTTTGCCGTTTGCCATAAAGCCTCTTTGTCAGTTTATTCATATGAAGATACAAGGAAATCTCGTCTATGGTAAGCGACAAAGTGGGACGTTTTACTAAAAACTAACACATATAATACACCTAGTGTTATTAGTAATACAACTAGTGAGGAATTATGAGATTACATTAATAAGAAAATCATTAATGCTATATGATTCATTTCAGTGACTCCAATATATGTATAGTATCACAAAGATAAGCAAATTCATAAAAAACCGATACCGGACTCTTAACCTTCTATAAAAATGTCCGAGTAGTAAACATATCATCTGTTACTACACTGTTTCCTCATTAGAAAAACAACAAGTTGTACAACTTTATGTATCAATAAATAGTATTACAATCAAAAACATTCTACATAACAAAATAAAGTGATGAAACATCATTTTACTGAATAAATATCCTAACACAGTCTAAAATTCATTCGCACTTCGACGTAAATGCCTACCATAAAGCACACTCGTCATAAAAGTCCGTCAGTACAAGTGTCGAGTGAGCTTTCGAATAACGAAGCTGACAGCCGCAGAGCGCTTCGCTGTTTGCGAGGCCACTGCGCGGTTTGAGGGTTATACTGGAAAGCTGTCGAAAAATGTAGAAAATATTTTTTTACTACAGATGGGGCCTTTTTTAGGCGCTAGTGCGAGAAGTGGCTCATTTTACGTCAGGTCCAAAACTTCGGAAGGCCATCTATACCTATGTACTAAAAAACGTCGTACGGGACACGTGTAAAAAGGAAATTCGTAACTCGTGTCGATTTAAAACATCGCCACTCATTTGGCATTTCATGTTTTTCGCACTTGTGTCGTAATGTTGTGTGTACTATTTTACGTCTGGGTTAAAAAATACTGCAGGTAGGTACATTCAAAGCATAAAAGTCAGTTTATTGTAAATGCAAGGTATCAAATTATTATCTTGTGGAAATATATCCTCCTGAGTCCCTGAGTCCGTTATAAAGGCCAAAATCATGCTATGTGTAAAGGCCGAGCGCTAAAAAATAAAGTTATAAATAAAGTCCCAGAGTCCGTTATAAAGGCCAAAATCATGACATGTGTAAAGACCGAGAGCTAAAAACTAAAGTTATTCATAAACGCCGATTGTCCGTTATAAAGGACTTAATGTTTCGTGCTTAAAATCAGGCGATAATAGCGTGAATTTGAGAATCAATGGCTGTCGTCCAATCAGAAATATACCTATCTCTATTTGGCAAAGGCTATTGCCCAGTGAAAAAGAATATTTCGTTCAGTGCGACGTCAAAAGTCCGGCAAGATGTCACATCGCGCAGGTAGAGGTGAGTTCAATCTTATTTTTTCGCTTAAACCTGATTGTTTTTGTCTGTCTTTTTATTTATTTAATGAGTATTTTACAAGTTTGATATAATGTAATTACTAGTTTTATTGTAAATATGATGTTTGAAGTACAATTACGTGTTAAATTAATTTGACCTTTGTGAAGCCCTCTCGGACTTTGTTCATAGCATCATTAAGTTCTCACACTTGTTTAAAATGAGTTTTCCTTAAAATATATAGATTAAAATTTCTAAATTAGTTATATAATGTTACAGAAGGTTTATTACAATTGTTTTTAAAATATTTAAGTAAAGATACTTTATGAGGACACTAGTGTGATGTGAGAAGTAGACTGATTTAACTACAACAGTTTTGTATTGAATTAGATTTTTAAAGAAAGATGTTAATGTTTTAATAACAGAACGGTTCTACGATTTTTGTTATTTTTTATAATTATAGCATATTTTTCAAAGATACACCTTATTTCATACAAAATGACACATAATCGCCACATTTATTATATAATCTTAGTCACATAAAAGCCGAGAGGCCTTTATAACGCCCAAATAATTTGTAAAATAAATTATGCTTAAAGTATACCTCTTTGAGTATATAACCAACTTTGTTCCAACAAAAATCTGACAGACTCATTTTAAACCTTAAAATAAGCGACAGAAAGTTCAGGACTCAACACTGATGGTGTTATAAAGGCCTCTCGGCTTTTGTGCGAGCGTACTCGATTTTTACCCAGGACTTTACGCTGATAGTGTTATAAAGGACTCTCGGCTTTTATGCTAGTGTACTCATTTTTTATCCAGGACTCAGGAGGATATGTAGAAAACGAGATTTATGTATTTAAGACCTATAGATATTTTGGAATAATACGTAAAAAGTGCTAAGTGGTGATGAGACTAAATTTTGTCATAGCTCCTAAATGCTTTTAGCGTTCAATGCTTATTAATAGAATCCTTGTTACGTCATTCCATATGATGAAAAGTAAATGAGACGTTAAAATCTAAACAATATGACAGACTTTAATTTTTTTTTTTCTTACTATTTAGATCTGTTTTAAGACATAGGTAAGGTAGAATAATAATTATATTTCCTTTATTTATGGGATACTTGTACTTAAAAATATTAGAAAAACTTTCGCAATAGCCCCATCGGGTTTCGAGTGTCATTGAATTTGAACAACTTTAGTTTTAGTGGGCCACACATAACTAATGAATAAAGTTTGCCCATCCAACACCCTTAGCTTGAGTGTTTGAGTTCCCAACATAGGCCCTAGCGGTTATCCGAGGCACGTAGTTGTTGTGTTTTACATAGTCCCACATTATGGAAGGATATTTTTCTTATATGAACAGTCTAAACAATAACCGTGAGAAAACCAACTGTACCGTGTTGGCATCATATAGCGAAACAAGACTAATTAGAGACTTGGATACTGATGACAGGTGATCTAGCGCGAGTCTGTTGTACGGTAGGCTCTAATAATATGTATACGATTTTGATCCATATGCCTTTGACATACGTTCCGAAATGTATACATATTATTAGATGTGACTGTATATAATTTCTGTTTTCAGCGGGTACAGTATATAAACCGGTATGTTAATACCTTATCTCGTACTAGAGATTACTGAGTGAGGACCGTGAGCTATATGAGAATTCGTTAAGCCGTTTGAGCTTTAGAAAAAGTAAAACCGGCCAAGTGCCTGTTAGCCTCCAAGTTATCCGTACATGTGGTTTCGTAATACCTAGATCGACTTGGGTATGATTAGTTTTAGTTTTTATTCATTCTTCGTTTTATATTTGTGTTTATTTTCGAACTTATGAGCATAATCCTTCTAAATTTAAAATAGAAAACCATAGTTTTCATTGACATAGTTTTCATTACATCTTTTACGTTTACATAGTTTTCGTTACATCTTTTACGAATTTAGGAGAAAATGTTTTCTTTTCTTTTGTTAAAATACTCTTTTGCCAAATTAAATAGGCAAAGACTGTACACGATGGAATCATTTTACATAATTATGTGCTATTGCAATGAGTTGTTTATTTTGAATAATATGTGGTTATTAAAGTATATAATAAAATTCAAGTAATATGACACTGTTTGGGCGTACACGAGTAATCGCGAAATGTACTCAACGAAACCTAATATTTTTTGTGCAGGGCATTTTGATCATCTTCGTTCACCGCTTACCACGACGCACATTGTATTTATATTTACACAAGCCCTTTTAAACTCTTTGGCTCTTGGACCTACCAAAAATGTACACAATATGCCTGTTGGCAACTTAGGTTTGTCAGGGTAGCTTTTTGCTCCGAGCACTATAAATGGGGTTTTGTACAGGAAACGATTTTTTGTCAATAAGTGAAAAATATCAAAAATTATAAAGCTCATAATCAGTTAAAATATTTAAAACAACACAAAAATAATTGGCAGCTGCAAAAATGGGATTGAATAAGGTATTAAACCTATTTCGTAAATAAACTTTAAGACCATTTTTGGCAGAAAATTCCGGTAAATTGTTTCAGAAGGACGTGCACAAAAAAATATACACAACGTGTGTAGGTAAAACTCGACGATGCCGTATTATTTCATTATGGTCATATTATATTGTATACTTTAATATCCAACGATTATCAAAATGGAAGCATTGTTTAAATTTGAGCATTCGTTTGGCGGATAAACCAGATTATCCTTGCTCGGATTTCATCGTGTAGGTACAGTCTTTACCTATTTTTACGCGATAGTAAAGAACTTCATTATATGAGGAAAATATGGGTTTGTACAATTTGTACACCAATCATGAACTGACATAGACATACTAATTCACGAAAATCAGATTACATTTTACGCGGTTCTCAAAAACCTTTTTATTGTTCGACATTAGAGTTCCTTATTTACTACGGAACTCTAAAAAGATCTAGGTAAACAAACGGATAGACTGACGAATTAAAGATTAATCTCCTAAGCTTTTCATTTCCGAATACGTAAATATGTCTTTTTATGCTACGGATCCCTAAAAAAATAAATGCTTACTCATAAATATTAAGGAGGCTACAAAATATGTTATGCATAATGTAAATAATTAAGTGGTTATAAACCTCACAATTAAATAAATATACTTTGTTTAACTAAAGTTACGATTTTCCCCCGTCAAGGTTCCATCAGACATGTTAACGATAGTTATCAAGGCAAAGGTCAACATAGTTGATAAATAAACAAGCAATAATGTATATATTAGCAGTTAATCCAACAACCTTCTTAAGCTACAAGATGTAATAATATCATTAAAGGCATAAGATATTAATTTGTCAGTCGTATTTAACATTATTTTTGAGTTAGTCCCAACAAAATTGATGACATTATAAACTTTTTTGCTATGAATTCCTTTAGTCTATAAATAGATATTTTATTTAAGTGCTCCGTTATCTTTATCTATTACTTACCGGTGACGGGTGGACTTAATTTTATTAACAAATAAATATTTAAAACCAACACACTACTCACTCACTTCAGATTGCCAGATTAACAACAGTTGCCGCTATTAAAAAGTACTTTTCATCACACCTGTTCGGTAAGTGCGCCAATACGCTGCGGTAATGCGCGCCGTAGGTGCGTCATTACGTCATAGTAGGCCGATACAACATTACGTCGCACTAGCGCGGTCCGGCGCACGCCGCGCGCCGCGCCGAGATTTCTTTTATGAAAATGATGAAATTAAGTCATCCCTGATTTAGACCATTTTAGAGTAGTTTTGTGAAAACATATTGTTTTATTTAATTTTTTGCATCACACTGTGATTTTTTCATAAATTGAACCTGACTTTTATTATCTAATAGTACATTGTGTATTTAGGGCGGTAAGTCAGAATTTGCGAACGAGTGTGAAAGTAAAGCCCAAGCCGAAGGCGCGAATTCAATTATGATTTTTCAATTTATGAAAAAATCGATGTCGACTGGCAAGTCATGTTGCCAATTTGACAATCGGGTAAACTACGGTTCCGACAATATCGATTCGCCATGTCTGTCTGAACGTCTGTCTGTCCACAGCATAGCTCCTTGGCCATTAGTACCTACTAGAAATTTACAATTGGTACCTATATACAGTATGTATCACCTCGTATTTAGAGCCAAGAAAGAAATCCATTAATATTTAGATCATACTAAACAACTTTTACTACGGGGCCAAACTCGAATTCGCGAAAAAAAAATTACTCTCCCATACAACGTATTCATGATCACGCAATCAAAATGTATGAAACTGTCAAAAAATTTTTCGTAAATTCGGGTTTGGCCCCAAAGTAAAAGTTGTTTAGTATGATCTAAATATTAAAATGGGTTTCTTTCTTGGCACTGCGAGGTGATTCACTCTGTATATTAATCATGCTGACAAAGAGGTAAAAACAAATTTTTCTCTCCTACTCGTAAAGTAGGGATGATTTTTTTATCGGTCGTTATTGTACGGTAAATTTGGCCGCCATCTTGAATTTATTCTTCCTCGATTCGACTGGGCTACCGGCAAATTCGGATTTAAGGGTCAAATTGGGTTAAAACTAGGGCTCCCGATATACGTACTATTCGCCGAACCGTAGCTCCGTGTCCTTAACCCCGGCGGTACTAAGATCACGAATTTCACAGTCACGCCGAGATACGTACCCGAATCTTTGTTTGTATACGTATCTACGAATCTTGGCTTCGTTCTGGCAACGACTGCTCGTGGCATGGATCCGGTCGGACCGATTACAATGCAAACAAATAAGGCCTATTATTGAACAACTTGTTTTTAAAGTACGTATTAAGTATTATACTCTGAATCGGGACGAACGGGATTTTATTGATTAGACTAGCATTTTTCGTATCGATTTATCTTATAGAATAACGTGTTAGGTAGGTACTGTGTTCTATATAACAAGCGACGGTGTTATTTGTGGTTTAGAATTTGAAATAGAAAAATGAAAAAATAATGTTAAAATAATTTGACCAAATTGCTATAGATAAAAGATAATACAGTCGTTCATTAAAGTTTATTACCTGCCAGGGCGGCCCTTTTGTAGATAAGACCTATACTAAGAATTTGCACGCGCAAAGTAGCTAACAATAGTTTGTCTGCGATGTAATTGACCACACGTGGTAATTTTACTGAAAAATATGATAAATTGGGCTTTACCTGGTACACCTGGTATTTTGTTTGTGATGTTGAATGAAGCAGCCGCACCTTTGGTTTGATATAGATAAGCGGGGATGTTTTAGTTAATTCGAAGAGGTCTTGGTTTTATACGTGTTTAGTCACTAATAAGATTGCAGTCAGGACAACTTAGCGAGAGTTGAGTCGAATTTAAATTAATTATTTTTTCGTTACGATTTTGTATTGTTACTGTTGGTGAGAAGATAGCGTTTTTAAAGTGTATTAATAATGAAGATTAGTTGGGTGTGGAGTTATGTCACCAGGGTCGGTGACACGGCTTTATGAACTTTGTGCAATGATCGTACGAATAATGAGTTTTCGTGTCGTGGTGGTACAACAGGATCGATAGGAAGAAAGCGGTGCACCTAAAATCTCCCGTCATCGTCACGATATCCAATGAGTTACATAGTATGTATATTGCATTTTAATATCCTTTTGTATTTTAAAAGTTCCTTTAGGTGGGTATTTTGTAGGAAATAACGCTGCAAATTTGTATATTTGTGACGCATTTATTTTGTTCCTGAGTTATGGGTTTCCTAGTATAGATTAATCGTTGCCTGGTACCCTCAATATTGATTTATGTATTTATTTATCTCAACTTTATTGCACAAAAGAAAAACTTAACTTATGATATTTAGAACTAAGATAAATTATATACACCGCACTGTGTTATGTATTATTAATACATGACAATGTGTCAGTTTTTATTAATATTGAACTCAGAAAATATCTATATTTTATAATTCTGCACTCCTTACCTTAAAAAGCTGTAAGTAATAATATGTCAAATTTAATTTCAGTACGTATGCACGTTATCATACTGAAATTAAGTACAATTATTTATTACATTTTCAAACTAAGTTATCGCACTTTACGTTAGAAAAGCAATTAGGTAAACACTAAATTAGATTCCAAATATCACGGTACATTCTCATCCGTTATGTCATTCTTAGTCCTTAAAGACAACGCATCGAATCGTCACTCAACAACGCGGGCGGAACGGATCTGCGTGTAATTAAGATACGTATCCCCGTGTACACGTGTATACGTAACTTTATTAACACGTAGCCGTGTAACACGCAGGAAACGGGCCTTAAAACCGTTGCAGTGTAACACGGCAACGGGGATCCGGCTACGGTTACACGAAACACGGTCACGACCACGAGCCCTACAGTTACAACTATGTGTAATACCATATAACTGTTATTATTTGCAATAATTAATACAAAAAAAATTGTCACCTGTTCGTTGCCGCCGCGATTTGGGCTCTACTTTTCACTTACGATCAGGTGGAGTGGAGCCACTTTGTTGTGCCAACATAAAAAAAAATAAAAAAAAATTTGGGTCACCGAACAAGAAATTTATGGCGGTCGTTTTGTACGGTGGAGTTTTGGTCGCCATCTTGAATATCTCTCTTCCGGTTATGATTTAGACATTTTCGACAGATTTAGCGGCAAATTCGGATTCAGAGGAGTCATATTAGGTTAAACACTCTGTTACCCACACCGGTAACACGATGTGCCAGTCGCATCAAGAAGGAGAGCGATTTTAAAACCAGACCATAATATCCATTAATGTCAACCATATGCTGTCAAAATAATCAAACGGGAGGAAAATAATTTCCCATATATACATATGTGACATAAGTGCTAATCTGCCGCTTAGTGCCATTCTATTTTCTTCAAGAACGAAATGCCTTGACTGGACAATGTACACTGGTGCACAATGCGGACTGGGTGGAATTCCATCTATATATACGTATAATATAAATCTTTAACATAACTATACGTTATCCAAGTGTCCTAAATAACTTTGTACAAAAACGACGCAATTTTATAACGACTGAGGTTTCATAAATTCAAATTCCGTCTTGTTAATGATTTTCGGCTCAAAAACGCATTAAACTGGTGACACCATTAACGCTAATGACTTTTTAAGCAATGTTTCTAACACGTAAATTGTTACCTCCATTTGAAGTGGAGTTGAAAAACCGCAACCACTCGCGCCTTTTCGTCATTAAGAACTCGGCAATGCAACGAGATGCTCTGGAAAGTAAAAATTAATCCTTAGGAAAAAGTAAGAAAATTCACTTTCAAATGTAAAATCTCTCGCACAAAAGGATTCATATTCCGAAAGTATTGTTACCTTTTGTCACTTGTAAGGAATGGGTACTTAATGCTACAAATACCTACTTGTATATTTAAGAGTTTTATTATTTTCTTGTTTATGCATTATACACAGTAATCCGATTTGTAGATTCTCCTCGGCAGGATTTCACGTATAAAATAATGACTGAAATTATATTGAATACTATTACTCGTATAGTACACTCTCACCACGTCATCAGTCCACCTTATAGGAGGCTTAACCACGCTGCGCCTTCCGGTACGTGTCACGGTATGTGTCACTTGGGAAATTTTCAACCCTAACGGCTATACGCTGAATGCGGGAGGCGCAGGACCGGTCATTGTGGCAATCTTTGCAGGAGGAGGCCTATGTTCAGCACTGGTATGATAATATTACACAAACAAGAACATGTTTTTTAAAATAGAATGGCAATATAATAAAGGTTTATTCTTAAGTTACTATTAAGAGACCCGCCCTGAGGAAAATTCAAAAATCCGATCACTGATTATAAATGCACACGTATTATAATAATATTATACAGGGTAATCAATCCAAATGGGTCAGTGTGGAGGTTTTGGAAACCATAACAGATAGCGATATCTTGTCTAAGAAACCATGAGATCGTTTTTACACTTACAAAAATACACGTACTCGCCCCAGGAATCAAACCTGGACCTTATCAAAAATAAAATTTCGTTAATAATAGATTTAGATTTAATAATAATGGCATGGTTCCTAAGACATAAATTCGCTATCTGTTATGGTTTCCAAAACCGCCATATATACTAGGGAGTTTCACTTTTGTATGGGCAAAATAAAATTGTGATATTTTCCCTGACTTTGCTCACGCCCTAAGTTTCTCTGATATAAAAATGATATATATAAAATTTTATTGAGATTGGACAACGTTTAAAGGTTGCACACTTTTGAAAGTAAAGCCAAAGCCCCATACATTACGAAAACAAATACTTTGTTATAAATTAATCCAATATAATGAACCAACACTAAAAGATAATGGAAAAGTCGAATTTAATGTCATATATTAAAAATGAGAACTTATTCTTTGGAAGTAGGTATAAATTCTAAAAAAATATTTATAGGGCACTTTTATGAAAACCTAATTTCCAGTGTTTTGCTAGTTTCATAACTATAATAGATTAGTGTACTATATGTAAACATCCAATTATGGCCAAAAATTAAGTAAAAAACCGGGATCTAGGTTACTTTATAAATATGTAATACCATATTAAGGTTATAGTAAATTCACACACGTGATTAAAGAATAAAATCCTTTTTTTATATTTGACGATAGAATCTACTTTCCCAAGTAATTTTAGTATTGGTTCATTATTTTTTATGAATTTATAACAAAGTAATTTTTTTCGTAATGTATGGGGCTTTGGCTCCACTTTCAAAAGTGTGCAACCTCTAAACGTTATCCAATCTCAATAAAATTTTAAATATATCATTTTTATATCAGAAGAAACTTAGGGCGTGAGCAAAGTCAGAGAAAATTTCACAATTTTCAAAAATGAAAAACCCTAATATATACTGACCCATTTAGATTGATCAGTGATCACCCTGTACAACAAGGAGAAGATAGGACGCAACCCAGTTGGCAGATATACAGTACTTATTTAAAAACATCTGATTCAGGTAAGTACGTCGAAAATATGGTAAATACGAGATCATTTTGACTTAAAGGTTTTCGTGTGATTTTTTTTTCAGATAGGCATTTCTCCGAGCGTTTCAACCGCCGTGACTTCGGTGGCAACATTATTACCCGATTTCCGTGGGTATTTCTTTTTTTTTGGATATACAGTCGACTCTCGTTATTTCAAACCTGCGATAATTCGAACCTCTCTATAATTCGAAGTTATCACGAGTTCCCTAGAAGATCTCTTGCTATTTCGAAAAAATTCAATACATTTTTAAACACTTGGTAATTAAAAAAAAAAGTAATAGCCACACAACAAAACCACGCGTTAATTCGAACTCGTGGGCGTCAAACATTCGACAATTCAAAGATTAAAGAGGCAAGTACCCTACATTTTAGAAAAGTCGCACGAGCATTTGTTGTTAGTTACATATTTGTTTGCCACTCAGTTAAGTTACTTTTCCGTTGGTTATGTGTACAGATTAAAAGTTTACGTTAGTTATGAGTCCTAGAAAGTATAGAATGTGCGTGCCCATTGAGGGTCCACGTTGGAATTTTGAGCTTTTGAATGTGTCAGTCTTTAGTAAAAGTTCTCAAACATTTGTAAATTGAACCTCTAATTTGTAAAAGTCAGCACTCAAAAGTTACATTCGGTTAAAGGTGGACCCTCAGTCGTGCCTGTCAGGTATCCATATTTAATAATCCACTTCAAATTTACAACTGCTATAAATGACTACTTTTAGTAAAAGATTTGTAAAACTAATTTCATTCATTGTGACTCCTTTCTGCTAACTCAATAAGAAAAAAAATCATGCAAAATGTGGTCCCTCAATTGGTTGAAACGCTCAGAGAAATGCCCAGTGCTAGCCACATGCTACATGTCCATACATACGAGTAAACAGGCACTAATACACCCTAAATAATTAATCACTCCTTGAATGATGTTATTCAGAAAATAGTCGGTTATTGCAATGATAGATTTGGGTTGGGTCTAACTACAACTGTTAGATTTACACACCAGTAGGCTTAGCACAGGATTAGTGCGACAATATGTCGCCGCGAGATAGACTATCCATCCCTCTTTTATTCTTATAGTTAGAAAGTAAAAGATGCAGAATCTATCTCGCGGCGACATATTGTCGCACTAATCCTGTGCTAAGCATATTGTAAGGCTACAATGAGTTAGCCGCAGCATTAAACTAACATACTTTCTATCTTCGTTCACCATAACTTATTTCGTTAAATTATACACATAAATATGTTAGTATAAGCGAGATGCACGGAAAGTTACTAGTTCATGTTAGAAACTTAAACATTTACGACCGCAGCAGCATATAAATTTAAGGTAACATTTCGTCTCTACTTCGAAAAAAGGTCGTAAAGCCGTGCAAAGTGTACATAACTGTACTTGTTATTTCAGCATAACTTCTAAATGCTCTTAGCGAATTCAATATACTTACCTAACTAGTTATCGAGAATCTATGTATAGTTTATTGTGAGCCAAAAGGAAAATGTAGTAACTGAATAATTTACATGCAGAGTTCCTACGGTTAAGTTTTTCTCAGTGAGATACCAGACTATCAAATTGGAGACGATTTGGTTATGATATGAATATATGGTATTCTGATAGGACTAGGGCGTATTTTGATTATAATTTTCCCACGCAACCAACCACTCACTCAGTTGCTACTAATGTCACTGGGTTTCTATTAGACATTAGACCTAGGTCTAAATGAGTTTTTAGCTCGTCGATAAAACTGTTACCTATGGTGGTAGTCAAACTTCCGTATTCAGGGAATGAAAGCTGGATGAGAACTCGGAAATTTACCTTGAGGCAAACACCAATAGAAAAATCCGAGCGCGCGTTTAGCATTATGTTATACTTACACTTTATTGCTTTTTTATATAGGTAGGTACCTAATACAGTCACAGGAAATTGTACAAAAAATGTACAATTTGTACCTTGACACAGTGATATTTAATGTATCATATTATTATTATTACCCTGACTAGCTACGAAATGGTAGATAAATCAATTATTTTACCATCTGCGACCATATAATAACATGGACGTCTAACGCCAGCTCAAAAATGCCCCCAAAAAGAATTGTTCAATTGTGCCAAGATGGGCAGGACATAGCGGTTTTCTTAACACCGCACATGTTTTGGTGCAACATCTTTGACAAATGTTTATAAAATATAGCCAATCAAAACTTTGACGGACCAATCACAACTTTTTTTAAATGGCGGTTTTAATAATTTATAGGTTGATATTGAAATTCATTACCGTGATGCATTGAAGAGGGGGTGACACTTGTCAACAAAAATTCAGGACCGTTTTTAAAAGGCAATTTAGTATGGCGTGCGGCTCCCATGTTTTATTTGTTCGTAGTCTACCAATACTTTAAACAGCATCCTATACTAGTTACACGTATTAGATGTTTGATTTATAAAACACTGTCACTACTCTTAGCAACCTCGTATGTCAGTATTGAATCACAATGAAATGGTATGAGCTTTATTTCAAGTAGGTATTTGTTACTTGTTGAGTTTTGGTTATAATATTGTGGCTTATATACTCAACACTAGATCAAGAATCAGGATGCTTAGCCAAGTTGCCAATCGCTAACGCTTAATTAATAGTGTATCGTAATTTTCCCTCTCTGTCACTCTTTCGTATTAGTGCGACAAAGACAGGTAGCTGCTTTTCGTGTACGATTGACGATTAAGCGTTAGCGATTGGCAACTTGTCTAAGCTCCCAGGTACCTACAAAATAGTAATAGGCGGTGAACTAAAATACCTACAAAATAAATTTGATTTTTTTTTTCTATCCAACGATTACTTTTGTTTCTTAAGTAATGTAGTGCCCTCAAAAATCCTTGTTAATTGTCGTTTGTAATCTGGCCGTGCGGCGCTGAACCATAAAACTGAAACGTGACTATAACGGGCATTAACGTTTCTGATCCGGGACCTCAAAGATAAAAACCGGCCAAGAGCATGTCGGACAGTGCTCGATGTAGGTTATTTAAGTATTTGCTAGACTGTCATGTCATAAAATACATTTTATTTATAACATTGGACATTCTAATCAAAATAGAATATACAGGAGTCTTTTTACGGAATAATAATTGCTTTTCACAATCACTCAAAATTATTAACTTTACAGTCAATTGAGTCATCCTTAAAAGTATTTATTTAACTTTTATTAACTTTCCCATGGTGTGACGATTTTACAAAGTTTTAAAAACGAATTCATTTTTCTTCAAATGTTTCGGAAAATCTTGTATTTACTTTACTCATAATTTCACAATGCACAATTTGTTTAATTTTGTTTACGCTTCCCTGCTTAGAGTTAATGGTACATTAATTCATACGTATATATATTTAATGATGAAAACAATGGACCCAAACATATTTAGTAATTGGGTCAAAATTATTTTCGTTGTCTTATTTTGTGTCCCTAAAAAACGTGACACAGTTGTGATTTTTGAATGAGATGATGTTTTGTTTCCAATTTTTGATGTACCTGTGGAATAAAATCTAGCGTAAAAAAGAAATACAAGTGCACCGAATTTTGTTATAAAGGTACTGAGACGATACAGCAACTAAAAGCGTGACAGAGTGGTATGAAACAAGACAACGAAAATAATTTTGACCCAATTACTTAGTGTTGTATAGTGATACTTACCTACATACTAATTACAGGCCCCAATTTCACCACATTGACAAGTCCTACAATTGTAAATTTACTGTTTCTCCAACCTGGGGCTACAGTTACCATTTACCATCGGAAGGGCAGTGCGTTTGTTTGCCACCTACATAAAATGTAGTGTTTTGTTTGCCACCAACATAAACTTTAATAAATCAGCAGTAATTCACTACTTTTTTGGGAAGCAAAATTACAATTGTCACAAAAAACATGACAATTGTAGCAAAATTCCAACATAAGCCGAACCTCATGTCTAGATTGAATGAGAATTGTACATAACTTTGCGACAATTGGGTTTCGGAAAATAAAAAGTAGTTTATTAACGATTTAATAACGTTATCAGTAATAATTTTATGTTGGTTGCAATCAAGCACATGGACCGTCCGATAGTAAGCGGTAGCCGTAGCCTGTGACGTCAGTAACAGTGATATTTTACAATTGTCACACTTAATTATGGTAAAATAGGCAACTGATAAAAATGTACATGTTCGTCCCTTCCATTCATCTGATTATTATAATAAAATGTAGGTTATTAATACTTATTCTGCGTGCGGTAACACATACCATTAATTTTAAGATGTAATAGAGTAACCAGTTTGATGACGTAAAAGGTCAAAAACCAGTTTTAGAAGTACCACTACTGACCGCGATAATCTAACATTCCAAACAAATAGCGAAAATATAGCCACTCTTATCATCCAAACTAGATTTATATGTTAATTTTGTTTATCCAGTTCTAGAATTGTGTTAGCAATATAGCAAACAATGAATGTGAAATGATTTATTTGGAAACGAAAAAGTATTTGATACACCTGCCGTGTGACAAAAAAGACTAACAAAACTAAAAGCGAACCATAACAGCAATAATCTGATATCTTGTTAAAAAACTGTTCCGATATATTTTTGTTTTGGATAGGGTAAAAGCACCAATAGATGACTGCCACCCAGAAGTTGACTGATAGGCCTAAAAATGTAAATAATTAAATCAGGAATAATTTTACACGCCTGGGAGTATTTTTTTCACACGCGGCAGCACTATATCGAGTGTCGCATGCGAATTCCCAGACAATTAAGCCACGCACGAGGCAGTGAGCGGTCGTCGAGTTTGCGCTTCGCGCCAAAATTGCGTTTTATATGGGATCCTTATTAAGAAAAGCCCTCAAAAATTTAAGCTTTTAATTACGTAAAAAATCGAATATGGCTTTTATTTCCTTGATTCACTTCAGTATAGATTTTAGACTAATATCTCTATTGTATATAATATAAATAATACTTATTTTTTATTTATTTTATGAGATATTTGCTGGTCAAGTTATGGTTCCAATATTGTGTGTTCGGGCCAAAAGATGAACGACGGTCAACTTTTGGGCAAAGGCTCGAATTTTCAAATGCTTGTGTAAATTATAATAAAATAGGTAGATGTAATATTTAAATATAAAATTACAATCAGTTTTGTAGTTGATATTTAGACCAAAAGATGAACGACCCTTTTTTCATGTAACACGTTTTAAAGTAATTTACTTTTGTATGGAAACGGGATTGTTCAACTTAAGAATCGCTGTCCAAAACGTGAACTAGGAATATTTACTGGTTCATCTTTTGGGTTGTATTCCAATAAATGAATTCGAATCAATTTAGTTCGTTCATTTCGTTGATGCGGTGTCCAAAACATGAACCAACTGATTTTATTGAACGATTGAATTTGGGAAAAGTTAAACTTTGGTTCTTAGAGATCAGATTATTTTTTATTTCATTAAAATAAGGTTCTTTAGGTTAAATACAATGAATTTATCTAAGAAACCAACATTTTTACTATGCTCTATTCATCTATTGGAGTCTTGGCGTTCATATATTGGTCTCGCTATATTGCAATTATGCTGGTTCATCTATTGGGGTCAAATTGTTCAGTGATAGGGCACTTTGTTCAACTACTGGGAAATTTGGGTCCTTTTTTAATATAAGCATTTTTATAAAATTACTGAAGTTTAATACGAGGCACGAAAATAACTTATTCTAAACTCAATAAAATGCGGAATCATACAAAAAAATAAAAATTGATGAATATGAGTTACATCATATAGAAAAAAATATTTAAAGTTGGGAAAGTTGCTTAACTGTTCATCTATTGGTGATTTTACCCTACATTTAATATCGAATGTTATAAATATATTGCAACATGTAAAAAATACTTCAACTCCGCATTTTTTAATATCGACGTCATCATATAAAAAATAAAAATAGGAATAAGCTACTAGTAGTTGCAATAGAGAGGACGTTTGAACACATTTGCGAAATTCAGTTCTGTTCAGGTGCAGCGACAATAGCACGAATCACCTAAACGCCGGAAAACGTCGCCGCCAGCGGCCTGCTACGTACCTGACGTTTTCTGACCGGTCGAATTCAAGTTTAACAGAATAAAAAAGTAATAGCTTTCACCAAAAATAAACAACATCCTCTTGCTTTTGACTCTTAAAAATAACTGCAACTTTATACCGTCATCGAATCAGAGTGTTTTATTTTTGACATATCAAATATATGTAGAATAATAGTGTTTGATAGTGACTTCAAATAACTAACTAGCGTTGTTGTCATTTTCACAGAATAGATTTAAAAGTATCCAGGAAAGTTACGATTTCATAAAATTGTCGCCTTAAGGTGCATTCAGACCAAACGAGCATTCGCTATTCTATCCCCCGCTCTACGAAATCAACGAATCACGTTTTGTGTAACGATCGAGAGTGGAGGGATAGAATAGCGAATGCTCGTTTGGTCTGAATGCACCTTTAGACAACACACAATGGTAGTAGTAGTGTGTGGATGACTTTAATACATAATAATAACATATGTATTATTATGTATTATTATGTATTTTCTTCTCAAATATATATATATTTGTGAAGAAAACTAGGGTCCAACGTTATTCAATTTAAAATTTCGAACTTTTTTTCTGTTTTTCGAAACTGAATTGGTATTTTTTTTTATAGAAGCCATTTCCTTAACGTTTCTACAAACAAAGAAGTCATTATATCAATACATACAGATCCATGGCAAAACAAACAGGCACCTATTCAGAAACCATATCAATCATTAAAATAAAGCAAATAATAAATGAGCTCATGGAAGACAAATTGGCTATTCAGGGACTATTCATAACTTCCTTTACAGAAAAATGTTTTCCGTCAATTCCAGTTATTTTTTCTTGCCGAAATATCTGCATAATATATTTCTAAAAATTCTGCGAGATAATTCTCGTATACGAAATAATGGAATTTGAGGTAACTTAGTTAAAAGTAATATTTTAGACATCAATTAAATCCAATAAAACTTTTGTGGTTTGTAATGCACAATTAACCGTACATCATTTGCAAATATTAATTATTCTATGTATATTTTCATTATCATGTTTATAAATGAATACAGGGTGAACGATATGAAGTGTTACCATTTTCAAAGGACTGCGATTTTTTTATTGCAACAATTTATTATAAGTAAGAAGAAACAAGAGAAAAATATTACATTTTCAGTCTCGTATGTTTGCGGTCTACGACCGGAATGTTTGCGTGCCTAAGACTTCAATGCGGTGTCCAAAACATATTTCCGATAATAAGCCGCTATTACTTTGTCACCAGACTTAATAAAATCTACTTGGTAACACTTCATGTCGTTCACCCTGTAGTATAAAATTATACCCTGGTATTCATTAATTATTTAATGGGGTGCGTGATGATGAGCGATGACAGCGCCAACTAGCGGTTACAATTACGGCAGACTCTGAAAATGGCTGACTGTACGAGGCGCAAGCTATAGGTAATATAAATATAGTCACTTACATTTTATTTCATACATTATTAATTACAAAACTGTCCTTAAATAAATTAAAACGAACAATAATCTATTTAAGAAAATATACTTACCCATCAATGCAATTATAAAAAGAAAACTCTGTCTAGGAGCTTTGTCTGTGGCATGGATTCCATTATGCTGGCGGCATCACCTCTCTGAACCGCCAGAGCGATACGTTGGGAAAGATGAGCCCCAGATCTGGGATCCCCCGTGGTGTCGACCAGCCGCGCCGACATTTTCATATGAATATTATATGAATATTATATTCCATCGTGTAAATCTGCATCCAAAATGGAAAGTGCAGATAATAAATGAGGTTGAAGGTTGGTCTTTTAATTAACCTTCCGAAATGGCTTAAGTTATTAATTTCATCTAGTATCTACTTTATACACTTTTCCATGACTAGATATAACCAACCATTGTTGTTGAAGAAAAAAATTGTGTTTGATAATAAAGTAGTTTGCAAGTTTACCTATACAATGTCAAAGATCCGGCGACGGCATTGCAGTAGGCATTGAAAAATTAAACTTCATTGTTTAAAAACAATGCAGTTTATTCGTTATAAAAAGTCCAGTTTCGATTGCTGGACCGAGTACACATATTTTTGGAAGTGTAGGAATGCAGTTTTTCTTTTTCATAAAATCGACATCATGGTTCCTAAGACAAGATTTCGCTATCTGTTATAAATTGTTTCTAAAACCTCCATACTGACCCATATGGATTGATCACCCTGTATATTGTATGAGCATTTTGTATCAAACGACTAAAACTTGGTTACGCAATCAATGGAATCCTATATAACCTAGGAAGAGCGGAATCTCCCAACACAGGCATTATTGCTTACAGGGCGACTCCATCCCATAAATCATGCACCTATATTGTTGCTTATAAAATAAAGAATTTTGAATTTGAATTTGAATATATGAATTTCGGTTGCCAGATATTTCTAAAATGGTTTCCTGAAATTTCTCCGTAGTCGTGATAAATCGAGTTAAACACAGTGCTAGATGGTAAACACTGAATTCAACCCTAACTTTTACGAGCTCTCGTCGGTTGCGTTAGGAAAGTGGAGCGACTAATTAAATTTCATTAAACTGAAATATAACAGAACATTTTGGTACAATATTAATTGGTCTAACCGCTTTTTAATAGTTAGCCAATTGGGAAGCAATAAATCAATTTAACCATTTCATATTCAAAATAGAGAGACTTTATTATTTCATTTTAAAGTAGGAGTATTACCTACCAATATTATAGAGGCTAAATCCTTAAAAAATATGTGTATTCATGATACCTAATCATTCATACAAATAAATACCTATTTATGTTCTAAATCTTACATATAAACTATTTTTGTTACGGAATGACCCATTTAATAGTTGGTTTATTTGGTAAAAATAGTTTTCATTGCAGTTTCAGAAATTGTTTTGATAATTTTGAAATTTTATACTAAATATTAGGTAGATATTTGAAATATGAAATTGGTCACGAAATTTTAATTCCCTCAATCTCTACAATTACTGGAACCGTGTGGATGAAAATGCTTTGTAATCGACAAGTCTATAATGTACTAATATTATTGATTATGTTAGGTTGTTCCTACTTTACCTTTACGAGCAGAAGTGTAGGAAATTCATTTATAAGTGCACCAAAATGTTCGTTGAATTTAATTGAAATTGGTCTTATTTACGAATACTTAACTCAATTACTTATTTTGTTCAGCATAGTTCAGAACCAGAATATTAAGGTTAACGAAAAAAGTTAGGAAAAGAGGATTGCAGAAAGCTCATTTGGAGTTGAACATTTTGGCTCAGCTTTAGCACAATAGGTACCTACATTTTGAGTTTCAGGTGAAATCCAGATTTAATTTTGTGTACAATGTCAAACACACCATACTCGTAATATCTATCTTCTCACGGGAGCAAAATAACTACTCCGTAGTTTCGAATTTGCAACAGGTTTCTAACAATTACTCACTAAGCATTTTTTCATTTAATTAACTTCATACTTCAATGCAAAGAAGGAAATATAATTATAATCATGAACGCAAATGATATGTATAATTAAATACACGGTGGAATTTAATCGGTGAACAGGAACCCATTTTTCTAATTCAGTAATCGATGGCGGTCACGTTTATGTAGTACCAAGTTTTTTTTTTAGCAACACAAATTTTTATGTTGAAATTAAGCTTTAATTAAAATTTATTGTCACCCTACTAATGGTTTAGTCTGAAAAGTTTAATACCTCTTTGCAAACTATCAGCCATGCATCGCTCTTATTTTACATAGGAATAGAGTCTATCGCAAAAATTAAAGCATGTGAGTGGGTTATTGCTCATTTATGTTTTAAGTTTCTATGGCTGATATTTTGAAAAGAGGTATTAAACTTTTCAGACTAAACCATTAGTAGGGTGACAATAAATTTTAATTTCAACATAAAAAAAATTATGCTAAAAAAAACTTGGTTTCACTTAAGTACTACATAAACGTGACCGCCATCGATTACTGAATTAGAAAAATGGGTTCCTGTTCACCGATTAAATTCCACCGTGTATATAAATCTCAAGAACATAATGAGTAATAACATGTCTTTAATATTGATTCTGTGATTATTAAAGCAAGGTAAATATCTAAACTACCGTATCACAAAACAATGATCTGTCAAAGCCAAACGAAAGATATAGGTACCTAAGGTGCACGCGAGGAAACCAAAAGATTTTAACTATGCATTCTCTAGAATGTCTACATCAAAATAAACAAATAAATATTATGAGACCTACCTAATTCCACAACATTTAGACTTTTTGAATACTTTTTACATTTCCAAAAATTGTTTTTCCAATACTTTATCATAACAACAATTTGTTAAAAAAAAATTTAATGATTTTTTTAGAGACTGGTTTTTTCGTCAAGTCTATTCTTATTTTTGATTGTCAGGCAAAATGTGTGATATTAGAACACATTGTGGTAGCATTGTAATCAAAAAGAAGTTTTACGACGAGTTATGTCGAAAAACTTTTTTCGAAAAAAGGTTAATTATCTCTGGAAACAAGCCGAATCCAGGAAATTTTAAATAACATTAAATACTCTAAATATGCTCAAGAATTCAGCATTAAAATCTTTCGGTTTCCTCGCGAGCACCCTGTATAAATGCAGTCTAACTCTGCTGAAATTTATTCCAAATTTCTAAAGCAATGGCTCGACTTAGACCAAATTCGGACCGAGTTTAAGTCTTTAAGCTATGTACGTCTAAAAGGGGACGAGCCACGCAATGTTATTTCGCTTTATGTGGTAAAGCACAGCTCAGCGAATGTATCTCACTGATGTATGTCTCACTGTGTGAGTCCACCTGGGAATAGTACATTACTATAGAGGACGGGAAACTAAGGGTTACAGGCCAAGTAGATATATCTGGCCGAAGGAATTGAGGCCAGATAGGGATACGCGGCCTGTAACCCTGTTTCTCGCCGAGATTTGTATAGTGCTTTTCTCAAACTTGCCATAAAATAAAACGAACTGATTTCGCCGAACCATACTATTTAATTTGTAAAAAACCAATAGTACAGTATCGTAAAACATTTTAAAAAAACATTCGCGCCTAACTTTTTTTTTAATCTGTTTGAGGTATCCTTTTAACTGGTGGTATAGACATTATTTCTAAGGTTTTTTTTTCTGTGGCTGAATGTCAAGACATAGTGTCACAGTTTGACGTTTCAAAACAAAAGACAGTTTGTTTGCAGTCCTAGGTGTGAAATAAATACATGAAATCTCTTTACATATCATCTTAGCACATGACACCGGGTACATAGTATTTCCGGGTTTAATTTAAAGTAAGTAACATCAACATTCCGTAGCAAGTTTGAGAAAAATACCTTACAGAAAACCACAGCCAAATAATGCTCCATGATTGTGTTCCTGCTGGTGAGTAAGGTAAGCAGAGCTCAAAGAATTGCAAAAGATGCATTTTGCCGATTAAGGCGCATGGAATGTATCTTTTCTCAACCGTGCAATGAAATGTTGTAGTTAAGTGCCAAAAAAGTGGCCGGGAAGTAGCTCGTTGCTGGCCTAGGCCGGCAAGTACCTCTTTTTTAATTTTCATTTGACATAGGGTTGTGACCTGGCATCTTGGCTTTTAGCCAATAATTATCTGTAAGTAATATTAGTATAAAAAAAAATGTTTGGCAAATTTTTGCAGTTATAATTAGGTATTTAAATTATATACTTTAAAATAAATGTATAATAACTAATCAAAATAATATTTAAAAAGCAGTATTATACGGCGCGATCCGTCGGCCCCGATCACTGCATGCGATTAATTGGACCCAACCGACCGCGTCGTCTAATACCGCTTTTTAAATAAAAAATTTGCAACTTTCAAACAGGTCAATCTTAAAAAAAAATGAGGTGTCGGTGTCGTATTTGACTTTTGTTGTGTTTCAAAGACTTAGTTATGTAGTTGACTTATAATTTCTTAGAAAGAAGATACATTTTTTTGTTTCATTTCATTGCCTGTTTGAGAAAAACATTATATATACCTCGGCCATGAAGTGACGGGTTGCCGGCCGAATATATGTAGACAGCCGAGCGAAGCGACCAGTCACTTCCCGGCCTCGGTAGTAATGTACTATTACATTCTACACTCTTTTTTATTTCAATGTAAGGAACCACCTCTTTTAATCTGTCGGCAATGCGCGTATATCTAGATCCCAACAGTCTTATCTACAAAATTTATGTATTTTTTGATATATTGGTATGTATTGATATTACATGGTAAAGGTATATTCATGACCTACAAAGTTAATACTGTTTTGATCTAGGAGTGTGATATCACACCTGTGAAGTTGCAAAAATCGATTAAGATAGCTGCTTAGTATTAGGCGGCGCCCGTTGCATATTTACAAGCGTATATATTCGCTTGTAAATATGCAACGGTCTTGGTATTAGAAAATCAAGGTCGTTATTATATTACTTGCCCCTGTAATATAAAAGCGATATAAATATGGACCGGCAGTGAAAAAAAAGGGGAGGTTATTGTTAGATATTGAATTAATAAAACCCAGATGCGCTCGCAAAATAATATGCTAGATGCAGCTTTGAAACTGAGAATTAAAAATACTGGACCACCACAATATTTGTTTGTACTAAGAAGGTGACAAATAAGCATACGGCCTACTTGATGGTAAGCAGATATAATAAAGTATAAAATGATTGTAACTCCAGATAAGTTAAATACGCGATGCCAACACTTTCGTAATAAAGCAGGAATTACTGTGGCGATGACTAAAGAGTAGGGGTCGGAACTATGGGTGCAAAACTTTAACAAAACTTCTCAAGTGGACTTGACATAGCACATACATCCATAAAATATACATATCTACACACTCACACATTGTAAGTTGAAGATTCCGAGATAGGGAATAAAATTGGAAACAGATTTTTCAATAATATTCGTATTGTTCTTGGCTAAAGTGTTCCCATTATGTCAATTTTAAAGTTTTGTTAAAGTTTTGCTGCCATAGTTCCGACCCCTACTAAAGAGACAAGGGTTCCCGTTGTCAACACACTGCATCGTCTTTGTTAAGCTCTCTGTATTTGTAATAAATCGAAATTGTTGTAAGGTGAAGTTAGATAAGATTTAAACAAACTTTTTAACGGGGTAAAACATGACTCCGCCCATAAAATATCAGGATTTTTCCATCCAATTAAAAAAAAGCAAACTAAAAGTATTATAACAATAATGAGTGCAGCTATTATGCAAATTTGTAAAACCTAATGTGAAGCTTAGCACGGCGGGCATTATAACGAGGCACATTCATAATCAAAAAATTTTTAATGAAATAATTGATTGAAATAATTTTACTTTAATAAGTTATTTAAGTAATTGATAGTAAGAATTAACTAATTTGAGCTACAACCCTACGTCTACTTCTTTAAACGACCAATTTCTTCACTTCCTAAGTGTAAAGTAGAAATGCCCACCGGGTATTATATTACCGCGCGGGTATTATAATTATATTACATTCTATAGAATGATGTCAGAACAGTAGCTCTACCATGAGATTCCGCTACGTTATTAACGCGCGTTTACTTTCTATCCATCCCGCTCGCCCTTGCGTATTGGCGCGAGCGAGAAGATGACTCACTACTATGATAATGCAATGCACAGGAGATCGGATAATACTTAAAAACAATAAACCAGCCCAAAGCAGTGTAAGGTTGTTCTCAGTTTAGGGTTCCGCAGTTGATGGAAAACAACTGCGTCAATTATTTTCAAAATAGTTTAATTTTGAAGTTATTCGTAAGTTTTTTCGTACGTTTCGGACGGATATGATAATTTTATGACGAATAAAATTCTGGAGCGGTTATCTCAAAAAACATAAAATTAAAAAGAAATTGGAACCTTATTTAGATGTACGCCACATGATTTCAATAAAATAAAATAAAATCATCTCCACTTTACGTGTAGGGGAGTTCACCGAAAACATTTTTTTCAATACAGTTGCTCAAAAAAGGTGCTTTTCTTGGCTGTTTTGCATGCGCAAAGTCAGTTTTTGCGAATTATTGCTTTTTACTTTTCCAATCTTTTTAAATCAAGTTGTGTTCCATTTGACGACTGCATACTAAAAAGTTTTAATGTATTTCGCTTTACCAAGACGTAATAAAACTAAAAACCTACTGCTAATACAAAATGATTAAAAATATTGATATTTCATATTTTATTCTTACGTCCTTATCATCATATTTTTTTTTAATATTAAATATTGAAAAATATTTGTGAGAACGGAACGGTCTCGAACCACCTGTCAAACTAGAGGCGTTTTTCTTAACTGCAAGCATTTTTATTAAGTATCTAAAATCAACAATTAGTTTTTGTTTTTATACAATTTAAATATTTATATAAACAGATAGTCGAACATGGTGTTACGAAGGTTATTAAAAGTGAAGATTTTATAGATTTAACTTGCTTCTTACTTATAAATTATGTATTTTCAAATAAAAACGTTTGAGTTGGCTGAATAGCAAAATTTACTACTCATTAAATTATGAATGCAACTTTTAGAGCTAAAAAACACTATTTGTCCGTCAAAAATGTTCATTGTCAAAGTTTCATCTCATAGCTTAACTAGCATATCATCTTTTAATTTTTCGCAACGTCGTTCGATGCACGCGCGGAAATGTCATTCTTCACTCGTCCCGAGTCTTGCCAGTCTTGCCACTCGCCTTTGGCTCGTGGCAAGATATCTCGGGACTCGTGGCCTAATGACATTGCATCGAAATGTACTATTTTATAATATTTATTCTACAGCTTTCACAGCGTGACTAATATGTTTACTTTTAACAAATTGCAAATATATAGTAGGTAGGCTCTAATGGTCACTGAGCTAAGGTGCGGACAGACAGACAGACGGCATGGCGAAATTACTCAGAAACCCTAAAAATGTCCATCTGTTATGACTAAGTCACTTCTAGAGTTCAAAACTCTAAATCCCAATTTCATATCGATATGCAATTTGGCAGTTGCAGTGCCAATGCAGGCATGCGATATTCTAGCGAGAATGCGACGTGAGAATTTTGTATCTGTGATCTAGAACATATTTCTACATTGACTTTTTATTTGTCCACGAGACGAACCGATAGTATTTTAGTTTTATTCGTGACCACGTTTTCAATACACGTGTTTGCTGGTTTTGAAACGGATACAAATATTATAAACGCATACAGTTCACAAATGGTTAGTTGAGGTTTTCTACTCAGTTATCAATGGCGGTTATAAAATTGCAAACAGTTGATTGAACCAGATCGATAAAAAAAAACTAAAAACCAACCAGTTAGAATTTTGCACAGCTAGTATTTTCCAGTTACGCACTGTTTCGTGTCGCGACAATAGACTCGAGTCTGAAATGGGCACAAAATGTTGTATAACAAAATAGCAGACACTTTTTTATTTCAATGTGAGAGAAAGTAGATTTTTGGCCAATAATATTTTCTATATTTTTGTTAATAAATCAGTTAGAACACTTTTTTGATTGCTGTTTCCTCTATCATAGCAAAATTGCCTTTTTCTTTGTTGTCAGGGACACCACTAAAGTTCAACAAGCAGCGAAACCTTATTAAAAGTAAAGTGTGTTTCATACCCAAAAAAAAAAAGATTAGGTACATACCAGCCTCTATTTATGATAATCTGTTGGGTAGCATAATATATACAATGTACTTAATTACAACTTGCAACTAGCTTCAAACCCATTATCTCTTTAGCAATACTTTATTGCTTTGCGCCATCATACATTTAGCGCTTCGGTCCTAAAAATGTCTAAATCCAAAAACTCTTTTCATTTTTTTCATTTTTCATTCATTTTTTACATTTTTATGCCACATGGTACATTCAAAATAATAATGTTATTTTAATAATTGAAATTATTACAAGATGAAAAAAATGGTGTGGTGGTTTAACTTTATCATGAATATTAGGATTCTAGATTACTTTAAAAGAAAACTATATCGAACATAATCGGGCTAACAGATTTTGATTTTTAACTACAGAACTCTATAGCATGAGCAATTGAGCATGGCCCGACTTGCTCTAGTTAGGCGGGTTATTTTTTATTCATTTACAATTTACTTGTGTTTACAACGTTAAGAAGAACCACTGTATATATCATACCGAAAGCGTTTAATTAAAACGTCGAATTCGTCTCACCCAGCTTCAAAGATTCCTCGTTAAAGACTTTTGTTTGCGACCGTTAATTAGGGGCTAATTAATAAGACTTCAATTATAATACCACAGCCTGTATTTTGTACAATGGTAATTCAAATAATTTTCCTTGTATTATCATGAATAGCAATAAAAAGACTAAAGACAACTTTATGAGTTTCGCTAGCTTTTAATTTAAGTCGCCTCCAAAATTAGGCGAACTAATTTGACAGTTCAATACACGCTAGTTAATATTGCCGCAGTTTTGCTTGTTATTGTTGTTAATATCGACATTTAAATATTTACTTCAAACCAGGTAGGTAGCATTATTAAATATAAAATATAATATTTAAATATTTATCAAACGCGAGTAACCCGTTTGATAAATATTTAAATATGGTTGAGTCTCACGTTAGTTATAATTCTAAAATATAATAGTTTTCAAATATATCGTTTGAATATAAAAATATAGTTATATTAATAAGAACATGGTTTTGAACATTAATTGTAAAAAACACTATCCGCCGTTTCTTATTATTGACAGTATTACAGTTGACAGAATGGTATTTATCCAATTTATAAATACATCGGTCTGCTCAGTGCTACCTACCTATATTTAAATAGTTTAAGTGAATTTTTCGTTACATTGATTGTGTTAAAGTTTTTAACCAATTCTTGTTTTATTACATCATATGATTATCTTTATTTAGTCTTATCTTGTTAACACCGCTCTTACTGGATCATGGATCCCCATGGTCCAGATCGCTCAAGGAGATGCCAATCGACGTCACAATCACAACCATCTATTCGTACTTCAAGACTATCGCCTCCAAGTAAAAGAAAATGTCGAGAAAAGAGTGAAGCAGAAAAATCTATGGTGTACCGTTTACATACCTAATTGGAAGTACCTATTCGATTTAAAAACGCGACAAATTTGTAAGCGTAATGATTTACTAATGCTAAAAAAGAACATTAATTGAATAGACTGTAATCGAAACATGAATTACCCTTTATTATTGGAACGTTAGGTACCTTTTTGACACATATGCATATTATTTTTAAGAAATATACTATGTTAAAACGCTAATAGGATTAATTTTAGTTAGCTACTCTAATATAATATCGCAAAGACGAGCAAATTTCTAAAAGTAAATACCGGACTCTTAATAAATATCATAAAACGTACAAGCTATAATATCGATGTTTTCCCTCCTATTAGGTACTTACAACATTCTGAGCTATCAGTTTAGTTCCCCTAATTATGAAGGTAACCTATTTAAAATCTGCAGTTTTCGGTTACAAGCACTGTTGTTAATTTTTTAGTTAGTGCGCAATGTTAGTTATTCGTAAATATGTTACGAATATACATTATTTAAGTATAATAGCCAGTATTTCAATGAAGAATATGAGTTTATTCTGATGATAATATGGTTCCAATAGCAACAGTGCAATAAATAATTATAGGTAGGTATTTACTATTTTCCTGTCCTACTTATTTTTCTGTCTATCTGTACATAGTTTATGGTTAATTAAAAAGTAATTAATTCTTAAAATTGGATGTGGTGAACTACTAACCTTTTTCCAAATGATCCTAACTATTATATCGTCATTTTGTATCACAGATCATTATATTCCTTAGATAATTATTAATTTAGATAAAAGTTGAATCGCAAGATACAGTTACCGTCAAAACTTTCAGACTTTCTTCTACTCTTAAGTCCAAGCCAGACAGCATGCGTGTGAAGCACGGGCGCGTGCGCGTGTGCGTGACGTGCGCGTTGTACCATAGTAAATGTTAATAGTAGATGGAACACCGCTGTGGCTCGGCCTTTATTATTATTTTTTTTATTGGTGCGAGTGAGCAGAAGTCTCACCATAGCTTTGCAAGTACCTATCGGTAATGTTAGGTTTTACTCGATACGTAAAGCAGGCCCTCGCGCTCGCTCTTATAATTATGTCAGTGCGAGCGTGATAGCATGCATTACATATCGAGTAAAACCTAACGTATCCTTTGCTTTAAAAAGTAAGTCCACGTTAATAACGCGGTTGGACCTCGGCTACAGGGCTATCATATCGTAAACTTATTGGTTGACACGCAAAAAGTACCTAGATTTAATGAAACCAAATTTTATTTAATGCAAGTTATCATTGTGTCAAATCACGATATAGCGAGTAAGAAAATATTTTTTATCTGATATCATGATCATGACGTTAATATACAACACAGTGATAGCAGAATATCGTATAAGATTCGGCAGAGGAATAAGCAGACGGCAATGCTATTTATTATGCGCAAGGCGTGAAACACCAATTTCCTGGTTCCGATGCGGTTTCCGGTTACAGCTCTATGAACTTTTCGCTCGAACAGTGTTTCTGTATTTTCAGTTGTAAAGCTAATGTATTATAAATTTATGGATACGCTGTATGGTTCAGTAGGCATACGAAATGTAATTCTACTCAATGGATTGATAACATCAATGCCCTTAAAAGAAATTCCGCCAATGTGCCGTTAGCATTCAACTTACTATTTATAAATACTTTATATACAATGTAGCCTGTAATTATATTAATACCGACAATGAGTATAAATACGATACCTACATTGAACTAAAGTAGTCAACTACATTGGTGCCGTTCTGTTTAATATTCAGAATTACTCGATTGAGTGCGTGCAGATGAGTCATGCTTATATTTTGCACAGCATGGTACTCATGCATTTCGCATAGTTACCATTATTATACCTTTAATATCATATTTTCTTTAAATACATTTTAATCTCAGGTTGCCGATTCCCACTACTTCTGGTTTTAGTACCTCGTCCATCTATTTTTGCCGCTTTTTGGGGTGCGGTAGTAAACAAGGAACAGCGGCGAGCGAATCCATGAGTTGGAGCAGGATGCAGATATGGGAACTCCCTCTCGCACGTATAGTTTTTCGCTAAGCTGGTCGCCTTAGACCAATGTCAAAAAATTGTCCCTCCACCATCTAACTTTTAATCCGTGGGTTCAAAAATATGGAAAAAAATCATGAATATGCAGCAGGCTTAGAGAATATTTTAAATTAAAACTATTTCGAACATAATCGGCCCAACCGTTTTTGAACAACTACGGACCGGCACACTGAGTATGGCCCGAAATTATCTTAGCCGGTTTTTTCATTTACATGTTCATTGGCGAGCCTTTAAAATCTTACACTTAAACTTTCGAGAACATAATACTGTAATATATAAAATGCAACCTCAGGTCGTCCCTATTCTATAAATGTCAGTTGAAATTTATACATATCGATTACAATTTGCATAATTATTTAATAAATATATATTATAAATATTAGATGTCATATACCAAAGAAAAACGACCAAGATCACCTATGTCCGAGGTGGGGATCGAACCCACGTACTCAGCTTTCGCGGCTGATGCCTGTCATCACAGCGTCAACAGGCATCAGCCGCGAAAGCTGAGTACGTGGGTTCGATCCCCACCACAGATCTTGGTCGTTTTTCTTTGGTATATGACATCTAATATTTATAATTTAGGTATATAGTATTAAGTAGTGTGACTACTGGAGAAAAATTAAAAGTACAAATCAAAATATTTAGTTAATAAATAATTTGATTTGTGTTTTCGCAATATGTTTAATAAATATATATTTTTTGTGATATTTTGTTATATATTTTTCTCATAGCTGGTATAGAAAGCAATATTGTGTCACATGGTACCTAAATTATTTTCGTCCCGGGGCCCGTTTCTCAAGTGGAAGTCTCTTTTTCACACCATTAATTAGATAAAGACTTCCACATGTATTACAAGGTACCAGCTTTTGAGAAATAGGCCACCGGGCGTTGAGGCTTGAATCCCGCGTTACGCTCAGGATTCCACTTTAGAATCCCTACATTCGGGATTCAAGTGTGGAATCCGTCACTTTATTCGGCCTTCAATTAATGCCCTCGTCGGAAATATATCATTTGGATCCCTCGTGGCACAATCTACTAGTATACACTAAATAGATTTTTTAATTTGGCTACATTTTCAATCAGTTCGTAACCGCAATAGAGTATAACATATTTATGTAGGGAAATTACATTTCACGACATTGTTTGCTCAATCCGAAAGAGGCATTTGAGAGCTCAGTCGATGTTCGAAGAAATACGGGAGACATTACCGGTCGCGTCGGAGAAGACGCATCGCTGTAGTTCAAGATAGCTAACACGTATCATTGAAAGAGATGGAGGAGGACATATTATGATAGGTATACGTTTTTGGTATAGCGTAGTTCCGTGTTTGTTTCAGATGAAAGGAAATTAATTTTCAAGCCGGCTAAGACATCTTTTTTAATTTGCATTACACATACATTTCCATTCACAATTAAAAAAAAACAATGCAACCCGACTGGTATTGCTTTATGAAGCTTTTTATTGGGAACATTTATTTTCACCGGGACCAATGGGAATCGTATTAAATTGTTCCGTTGCTACAATTAAGCTTAAGAACCCGTTTCGTCCCGGCATCTGTAGTTATGTACTATTAACTCTACATACCTATTTCATGTGATAACAATAATTTATGAATATTAGAAACATGTAAGGTCCACCAGGTGAGATTCGAAACCATATATATCAGCTTTCCAACCGCCTCTGAGTGATTAATGTGATCAAGGCATCAGCCATGAAAATTGACATACGTGGGTTCGAACCCCACCTTGGAATTGGTGAACTCGGTCTTTAAATATGGTACCTATATGACACCTTTATTCCATAATACACTTTAATTTTTTTTTACAATAAGCACCAAACTAAAAAAAATTCTTCAACCGATTGCTCCAAGATCTCATCATCAGACCCCGACTTATTGGTACCAACGGGACCATCTCGGTTGGCGTGATATTAAGATATTCGTTCGACATTTGTCATGCACATGCCTTTTTTTATTTTATTTTATTTATTTAGGTTCACCAACAATCATTACACTTTTTCATTTATACTATGATACATGCTATCACATATTCACTCTAAGTGCAACAATTACTTAGAGGTAAACACCACATGCGAAACTGTGTGAATACATATAACTTAATTTAAATAATATAAAACTGTGCTACTATGAAACTATAAATGTTAACGCTTTCGGTGACACTACATCGACATTTAGGGTGCTTGTATGGTTAACTACGCTTAACTCTCGCACTGTCAGCGAAAGCGTTAAATTTGACAAAACAATAAATTCATGAGGATATCTTGATTTAAATGCATAATAGGCTATGCCCTTATATAAATAACAATACAATGCCTTAGGAAGAAGATAATAATAATAATTACACAATATCATGTAAAGTACAAGCACCATTAGGAACAGCTAGGAACCAGACATTTACTTGTTCACCTACTTATTCGATGCATGTTTACGGATTGCTGATAATAATTTACTAGGTGAATCGGAGTAAATATCCGTCACATCACTGTAACTATTAGCAACTCCAGAAAACCTGTAAATGGGAGAGTTCTTGCCAGACACTGACTTTCTAAAAGGTGTACAAAAAGGCGTGATCGGTGTACGAGGGAAGCGCGCGGGAACACGAAAGTTAAGGAGACCCAAGAGTTGAGGACAATCTATTTTGTACCGTAATATTTTGTGTAAAAACAACGCATCCAGAAATACCCTACGCGTGTCCAAAGAATCGACCTTAAAGAATGACAGTCGGCGTCGATATGAAACTCTTCTTTTAGCCATGGCACGGTTGTGATAATACGCCAAGTGTTGGAGAAAGCGTTTCTGTACCCTTTCAAGCCGCAATGAATGTGTTGCGTAATGCGGCCGCCAAACGACGCTGCCGTATTCCAAGATACTACGCACTAAGCTATTGAAAAGCAGAATTTTGGTCTTTGTACGCCTGAAGGTTTTACAATTACGAAGCACGAAGCCCAACATACGAGATGCCTTTTTGACTGTGCTTTCTATATGCGGTATGAATGTGAGCTTTCTGTCAAATAGTACGCCCAGATCGCGAATGGTATCCATAACGTCAAGTTTATGGTTTCCAATGTAGTAACTAGAATTAACCACATTATATTTTCGGGAGTATGTCATTTGGAAACATTTATCAGGATTCAATTGCATGTGATTCTCCTGGCACCATCTACAAAGTCTGTCTATGTCCAACTGAAGACGAGAAATATCTTGCCTTGTAGTTATCGTTCTTGCAAATTTTAAGTCATCTGCGTACATAAATACTTTTGAGTGATGAAAACAGTCTGGTATATCGTTAATGAACATGTTAAACAAGACAGGGCCCAAGTGCGAGCCCTGCGGAACGCCAGAAGTTATATTACAGAATGATGACTGATAACCATTTACCACAACATAATATTGTCTGTCAGTTAAATATGAGCGCAGCCACTCCAGCAGACAGCCAGATATTCCATACACGGATAGCTTATAAATCAGAACCTTGTGGGAGACTTTGTCAAATGCCTTACAGAAGTCCGTGTATATTACATCCGCCTGTCCACTGGAATCAATAACACTTGTCAAATACTCAGTAAACGTAACCAGGTTAGTGCTCGTTGATCTTGAGCCAACGAATCCATGCTGGTGGTCTGACACATAAAGTTTGAAGTGATGTTGTATATACGGACAAATAATCGACTCAAATATCTTACCAAAGGTGGACAATATAGAGATCGGCCTATAGTTAGAAACAAGGTTTTCATTACCGGACTTATAAACGGGTACCACTTTTGCCATATTCCACTCAGTAGGGAATATCCCTGTTGCTAGTGACTTACTGTAAATTAAATGCAAGGGATAAGCGAGTTCAGAGGCACAGGATTTGATAAAGATTGGAGGAATACCATCCGGTCCAGGCCCTTTATTGCAGCTTAAACTTTGGAGCTTTTTGAGCAATAAGTCATGGTCAATAATTGGAGCTGAAAGACTTTGGCTATTATTTTTTAATGACAGTAACTGAGGCATATTGTCCATACTAACTTCATCAACCTGACCTGACTATATACTGTCAAAAAATTAGCTGCAAACATATCACAGATCTCGGAATTGACAGAAGTTACAATCGACCCATCAGACATTGCTGCCGCATAAACACTAGTTCCACCCCGTTTGGCTTTAACATGTGACCAAAAAAGTTTGGGATTTGCAGCTAGTTCGTTTTCAATAATTATGTTCGATGTAATTATGATAGTTGTTTTTAGCCAAAATATCGCATCTTTTACCAAGGATTTTAAGTTCTATTTCATCTAATGGATTTTTATATTTCTTAAAACGAATTCGGATCTTGTTTTTCTCATTAAGAAGTTTATTTAATTTTTGTCGAACCAAGGCGGGCGCCGGTTGTTTTTACACCTAGTAAAGGGTACGAGCCTCTGGATAATTAGTTGTATCTTCCCAGTAAACACTTTTAACATATCATTTACATTCTCAGTGTCTGAAAAAAGCTCATCCCAATCACAATCGCTTAGTTCTTTGCGTATTAAATCATATCTAGCTTTATAGAAATTAGGCCTTGTATTATGGGTGTTATATGGAAGCCGGGTTTCTTGGGTAAGAGTAATAATAATATTGAGAGGGGGGTGAAACATATCTATTAAGCTCAGGGGATTTACATTTTCTGTAACAGTACAAAGCAACGTATCAGACGATAAAACAAGGTCTAAGGTTCTGTTAGTTTTATTCGTTACAGAATTAAACTGTATCAATTTTTGCATGTGAACAAAGTCGGTAAAAATTTTGTTAAAGCCAGGAGCAACATAATTACTAGATACATCATTAACTAATGCCCAATCTATGCCTCCTAAATTAAAGTCACCAACTATACAGAAATTTGAATCTATATGATCAAGAACAGTATTACAGTGGTTTACAAAGCTTTCCAGCGTGCTACGCTGAATTGGAGGCAGGAGATAGACTGCACAGAGAGCTATTCGACGAACAGATTGCGCTGTTGGTATATTTATTTCAATCCATAGGTCCTCATAGACACTTTCCCATTTAGTAATACGTTTTGGTTTAAAAGATTTTAAGACGGCAATTAGGACTCCTCCTCCTTCTTTGCCTTTCTGACTGCATGATTGTTCTCTGTCTTTTCTAAAAACAACATATCTGTCGTCGAATAGCTCACTGTTGAACACTGAGCCATTCAACCAAGTTTCGGTTAAAATAACTACATCATAGGTTGTACAACATAGATTGCGATAAAATATTTCAGTTTTCGTACGTAGACCTCGACTATTTTGATAGTATATCTTTAGTTCAAACTCTGTTATGATTATTTATGTAAATAAACGCTACTAATGATGGTTTTTAGGAGTTAATAGCAAAGTAAAACTATGAGAAACAGTGTAAATGAAGATCATATATTTGGGATGTGACACACACGAAGACAATCGACGGATAGACAGCGTCTTATCTAAATTCTTGTTTTCTATACTATAAACAAGTAAGTTTGGTTTACGAAGAAGGTTCCAACACTGGCCCTTAAACCAAACAATCTTGTTTCACAAACTAATTCGCCATACACTTTAAAATACTAGTTACAAAAACTTTATAAAAACTCTGTACTGTACTTACACTGAACTTACGCTTCAACATTCAAGTTCAGTTATCAACATGACATTTTAATTAAATAAACATTTTCTAAAATAATAACCAGTCTATTCATTTTATGTAATTACTATCATGTTAACTTAAACCCAAAAAAGACAATGATGGTAACTACACGAATAAAGTGTACAACATAATATACCTATGTCTGTAACATGAGCTGTCTCATAAAAATATTGTGTTTAACTTTACACAACGGCTTCGTCAGTAAATCTGCCAACATCTCATTAGTACTTAGATACTTAATAACAATCGTATTGTTATTAACAAGTTGCCTAATAAAGTGATGCCGTATATCAATATGTTTTGTCCTAGCATGATGTAAAGAGTTCTTACACAATCTTTGTGCCGATTGATTGTCATTGTAAATAGTGGGCACAATGTCCTTATTAGTAATTTCTTTTAGAAACGTACGAATAAATAGACCCTCTTTACATGCGTCAGACAGTGAATAGTATTCGGCTTCGGTGGAGCTGAGACTAACTGTCTTTTGCTTACGACTTTCCCAAGTTATTACTGACTCACCTATTTTGAACACGTAGCCCGTGTACGACCGGCGGTCCACGTCGTCGCTGCCCCAGTCCGCATCCGCATACCCAGTAATCTCCAGCTCCTGCTTGCTCTTCTTAAAAGTTAGACGGAGATCCATAGTACCTTTCAAGTAGCGTAGAACTCTTTTCGCTGCTTTCCAATGGGTCTCTGTAAACGATTCATTAAATTGCCTTAAGTAGCTGACTGCGTATGCGATGTCTGGTCGGGTACAGATAGCAATGTACATAAGGGAACTTACAAGACCTCTATAATCGTAAGTATCATCCCTTTTACTGCCCCTAGGTAACTTCAGTCCAACTTCCATGGGAGTAGGCGAAGACTTACAGTCTTCCATCTTAAATTTCTTAAGCACCATCGCGATGTAGCTAGATTGGTCGAGGGTAATTTTATTATCATCCTTACACAATCTCATACCTAACACCTGATGAGCTGGCCCTAGATCAGTCATATCAAATTCCTTCATTAATTTGACCTTGACATCTAGCTTGTCACGTTCATCACCCGATGAAAACAATATGATGTCGTCCACGTACAGAGCAATGATGATAAGCGACCCCTTATGGCGCTTGAAGTAAACACAAGGCTCAGACGATGATTTATTGAATTTCAACTTTTGACATAAAACGTGATCAATCTTTTCGTACCAAGCCTTCGAGGCCTGTTTCAAACCGTATATGGCTTTATTTAATTTGTAGACCTTACTTTCCTGGCCCTTAACTATAAAGCCTTCCGGTTGTTCCATGTACACAGTTTCTTGTAAGTCACCATTTAGAAATGCCGTTTTTACATCGAGGTGTTCAATCTGCATACCATACTCAACCGCTAAGGCTAACAGAGTACGTATGGTGGAGTACCTGACAACCGGTGAAAACGTCTCCTCATAATCTATGCCATATTGTTGCGTGAAGCCTTTGGCAACGAGACGAGCGCGATATTTTAATAATTCACCGTTCAGTCCACATTTCACTTTGAATACCCATTTGCATTTCACAGGTTTCTGTGACTTACAGCGATCAGTAAGTGTCCAACATTTATTTTTAATGAATGAGTTGTACTCACATGACATCGCTTCCCTCCAACTGTCAGCATGTGGACTGCTCAATGCTTCCCCTACCGTGCCGGGAGCATCTGGATCCGTCATACCCGCCAAGAATCCCGAATGGAGTAAGCTCGATGAACTATCATATTCCGTGTCCGTAGTCTCCTCCTCTGGAATATAAGTCTCATCGGCCGGGTCATCACATTCACTTGAACTAGGCGTATCGTCAATTGTGATCGTACTCATTCGATCGACAACACGCTGAGCATCACTCACTGCAGATGTTTCTGGCTGTACCGAAGTCGGAATAGGCAATTGAATTTCACTAATTGTATTCACATCATTTCGATTTTGTGAAAATAATTCAATTGACTTAATGTCATTGTCAACGTCAACATTTGATAACTTTTTTATGAACGTATTTTCTAAAAAGGTTACATCTCTGGCTTTTATGCACTTTGTTGGTTCTTCCGGATCTATTAATCTATAACCCTTTGTATGCTCACAATAACCAACAAAAATGTACCTTTTGCATTTCGGGTCTAATTTTGAATGCTTTTTAAGGTTCATTGCATAAGCCACTGAGCCAAAGATACGTAAATGACTTAAGCATACCTTTTTGCCACTCCATTTCTCCTCGGGAGTGCTTCCCAAGACAGCTTTTGTAGGACAGCGGTTTTTGATATAAACTGCCGTATTGACAGCTTCAGCCCAGAACTCATTACCCAGGCCCACATCTTGCAGCATGCATCTCGCAGCTTGCATCACAGTCCTGTTAGCGCGCTCCGCGACCCCGTTTTGGGCGGGCGAGTCCGGAACAGTTGTATGATGCTGGATGCCATTGCTCTTCAGATAAGCCTGAAATGCAGAACTGGTGTATTCTCCGCCGTTGTCGCTACGTATCGCCTTTATCTTTTTACCTGTCTGGTTCTCTACTAAAGCCTTAAACTCTTTAAACCTATCAAATACTTCACTCTTTTTCGTTAAAAAGTATACAAACGTCCTCCTAGAATAATCATCTATAAAAAGCAAGAAATACCTCGCACCGCTGAGAGAATCACAAGGCAGCGGTCCACATACGTCAGTATGCACGAGCTCCAGGACCTCTTTTGCACTGCTGTGAGATTTCTTAGGAAAAGGCACCCTGCTGGCTTTCCCGTTGACACATGCTACACATGTTTCAAAATCTCTACTGTCATAAGATATACCAGAAGCCATACCTTTTCTTAACAGTTCCATGCTTCTCCGGTTCAGATGCGCTAACCTAGAATGCCAAACCTTCTCTGTAGCTGCAGAGACACTTTTATCGTTGGTATGCGCACGCTCTTCCTCCACTGCACCATTGGCTGCAATTTCATTCTGGAAAGAAATTTTAGAACCAGCCCTGACAGTGTCAAGGACATACACGTCATTTTTTAAAGAAGCAGTCGCTGCAAGCACCCCTTCGTCAAGTATTTCGCAACCATCGGAGTCGAATACTATTACAAAACCCTTTTTCGCTAAGGCACTAACTGACAGTAAGTTGGCAGCTAAATTAGGTACATAATGCACATCACTTATAGTCTTTATTGTGTTGTCACGTAATTCAACCTCAACACTGCCGCGCCCAGCCGTAAAAAGTTTCTCTCCGTTAGCTACCGTCACTTGTAACGATTTTTCGGTTTTCACGCCGCTCATGATGCTTGTATCACGACAAAGATGACTCGCTGACCCGCTGTCCACGTACCAAGAACCGCTTTCGACGTTCACAGACAGCGCCGTAAGCAACGCCTTCGATGATGAAGCCTCCTTACCGCATCTCTTTTTATTCAACATCGGACAATCTCTCTTAAAATGTCCGGTCTTTTTACAGACAAAGCACTTTGGCACCTTTTTCGCAGCCGCCAGAGCCGTAACCTCGTCTCCGTCCCGCCTGCTATCCTCACGTCGCAACCTTTCCTGAAGCAGCTTCGCTGATACAACTTCGCTAGCCAATTTGATAGTTGAATTTTCAATTGCCATAATTAGCGGGTCGTAATCCTCGGGCAGTCCGCTCAGCATAATAACCGCTACAAAGTCATCCTCCAACCCTGCACCGATATCCTGTAGTTGTTGCGCAACGTCCGTGATTTTGTTCAAGTACTTTTCCATACTTTGGCACTCCGTTTTGTACCAAACAAAGTCCGCAGTAAGCCTAGCCTCCGACATAATCCCTTGTCTTCATAAGCTTTCTGAAGGCTTACCCACGCTGTGTGCGCCGAGGTCACATTCCTTATGTGCACAAAGACCGACGATTGCACTGACAACGCAATGCGTGCAAGCGCCTTCTGGCTCTTCTTCACATTTTCTGGAATTTTCCCGTCAACCTCTTTTTCCACAAATTCCCAAAGATCTTCATGAATCAAAACCATTTTCATCATAAACTTCCACGAACTATAGTTTTCCATTCCTTTTAATTTTTCCAACACGAGTGGATATGAGGAACTTCCACCGGACGCCATTTTTAGCGACACCCGAAATAACTATTTTTTTCGTTATTTTACGCAGATTTACGTTTCGATTTTAATCGCAATCGCTGGGACATAACCTGATGGTTTTTAGGAGTTAATAGCAAAGTAAAACTATGAGAAACAGTGTAAATGAAGATCATATATTTGGGATGTGACACACACGAAGACAATCGACGGATAGACAGCGTCTTATCTAAATTCTTGTTTTCTATACTATAAACAAGTAAGTTTGGTTTACGAAGAAGGTTCCAACAACTAAAATGTATTATTTAATTAATTAATTTTATTTAAAGTTTCTGCGCTTCTAATGTAGATAAATTCACTGTCGTCGGTTTTTCTGACAAAAACTTTCCCGTTCCTTATCCAAACATGCTTATAGCCCTTATTTTTAGCAGCGATCCTCGCTGCTGCGTGTAGTTTTTTGTTGGCGGGAGATAGGTGCTCGACAACATAAATCGGAGATGTAACATTAGAAAAACCAAGGTGAGCGCAGTTAAGTTTATTGTTAGGGTTGCCTTTATTGTACTTTATGACACCAGCGAGAAGATGGTCACGAGCTCTTGGAGATGATAACTGTACAACGATGGACCGCGGACGTGAGGTTTCTGCGTTGAGTTTAGAAATCCGGGTGCAGTGCAGGACGCTTGCTTCAGTTAACTCACAACCCACTGCCTGAATCAGGTTATTAACCATGGTGAACAAGTTTTCCGATTTACTCTCTGGCACGCATTGAATTTCCAAGTTATTAGCACGAGATTGCTGTTCGAGTTGATTGATCCGCAGATTGAGATCAGAGATATTCGATTTTAGATTAAGATTTTCTTTCTGTAGATCATTCACATCCCTCTTCACTGACGATTGGTCAGCCATCAGATCGTCAAACTTACTGCTCATGAAATCCATCGATTGTTGCACGTCCTTGATTTCTTGTTTCAATGGATCCAACTGGGCCGATATATTTTTCAGCATTGTAGTGTTAATCTCCTTCACGGCTGCATGAAGCAATTCTTGTACAATGTTGCGGACGTCGTCGGCGGTGACGGCGGCGGCCGCGGGGGGCGACGTCAGAGCGATTCTCTTATTGCCTCTTGTGGTCGTCACATTACGGATGGGGGTACAGTCCTGTTTGGCGCTTTTCGGTTCGTTGGCTAAGCATGTTGGACAAATCCAATTAGATGGGGCGTCTGATTTTTTGTTTAAGCCAGGAATACACTCGAGGTGATTGGATAGTTGACATTTGCTACAGTTTATGACCTCTTCCCCACCTTCACTCCCTTTATCACAGCATCCAAAAGCCATTGTAGAACGTGAGTAATTGAGTATATTCGAAAACCAACTTGTAACTTGTAAACAACCAAGCTCAAGAAAAAAACAATCAGCGATGTATAGGCTGTCGATCAAAAATACACCTTATTCCTGGCACTTAAGAACTTGACGAAATGAACCATTAGTTGTAGCGAAACCACTCTTTGCCCTGCGGAGTTCGCGAGAAGAACGTCGTATGCGCCGTGCAGATCGCGGCGCTTACGAGTTTACGTCGGGCGCTTCGGATTTAACAAAATGTCGGTGGTGTTATTTCACTGTTCCGTATTAGTTTTTGGCATTTTACACTATAGAACTGCTACAAAACTTTGCACTGTGAGTTCTGAATTCTTCTGTACCACCACACTAACCATTCATCAAGAACTTTCTCACAAAAATATCGTTAAACAAGCAAATTATATTTTAATTTCGAGGAGCAATTTATAACACTGTTTACTTCACGCGGGCAGGTAGGTCAATTCAAATTAAAGACAAATGGTTTTCTCATGGATGCCATTGTCAGAACTAGACCAGATTAAAATGGGACCAATCGTTAAACATTAGCTTTCAAATAAAAAAAGAATTATCAAAACCGTTTCACCCAGTCGAAAGTTCTGAGGTAACAAACATTAACAAATAAATAAACATACGGTCGAATTGACAACCTCCTCCTTTTTTTGAAGTCGCTTGAAAACTTGTAAAGCATGAAATTTCAGTAAATATTGTTTTTTTTTTAAACAATAGAAAAACAAGATGCAACTCAAGTATTTGTTGAAAATGTTGACGTTTCTGCGTTTCGTACCGTCAAATGCCCTATCTTTGCCCGCTTTTTTCAAAAAAACACGAATTTATCAAAAAAAAACTATGAAAGCCTACTACTTTTTTTGGCTTAACAGGTATATTGTGATCAAGTGCAGTTGTCTGTGTCTCGTAAAAAATTTTAAATCATCATTTTTTTGCGATTTTGAGGGCGGGTAAAGTTATCCGGACTTTTGGTCAACATTGCCCACGTTGATTTTGCACTTAAATATAGCTCGTATAGCTTTGAAACAAGAATCACACCTAGCTTACGGGCAATCCTACCGTTTCCTGTAAACAGCTCAGCGATAACTGTGTAATTTTTGAATAAATCAAGTGGGCAATGTTACCTGGCAGTTTTTTCCCTTTCCCATACAAACGGCACCTGAGATTTCAAAAGTGTTAGGGTTGTCACTTTTGAGTTAATTCGTGTAAAGCGTTAAGGTAAAATAAGACAAAGCTTATGATGGTCATTTTTTTTATTAATATTGAATAATAGAAGAATACTTGGGTACTATGAGTAATTGAAAACAATAAAAAGATTCTTGATATAAATTAACAAATATTAACATGTTAAATTTCAAATAAATCAACATCAACTCTTTCCTTTTAACATTAAAGTCTGTTGATAATACTCGTAGTGTAAAAAGAATAAAAACAAAAGTATGATGTAAATATTCGTTTATAAAACAATAACCTCTTTTATTCGCAAAGGCTGGTAAATACAACGAGGTGACAACCCTAGGACGTTTTTGGCGATGGGCAAAGTTTACAATGACCGGCTGCTACATGGCTGGGTAACATTCTCTAAGACAATAACTCCGTTAATAATAGGCTTTTAGTAACTTTATTAACAGAAAAACAATCTACACATTTTATTTTATTACATGACATGAATTTTACCTGCCAGCGTCTTCCCCATTTTGCACAATTCACCTTGAAACTTCACTAAGAATTTGCCCGCCAAATAACGCACTGCACTCAACGAGTTGGAACAAGCTACTGATTGACGTTAGCTGCAAATATGATGCGCAGTGTTGCCACCCATATAACCTAGTTTCTACTAAAAATAGTGGAAATGCCAGAACTCTGATTAAATTTACCCCACAAACCGATTTGTAAAAAAATTGCGTTACGGGCAAACTTTCCCGTGGCGGCAATGTTGGCGCATTTGACGGTAATTTATAGACCCAACTTACAGAATATTATCATCCGGTTGCATCAACCATAGAAGTAACAATTGGGATGCACGAAAGTTATGCATTATTTGCATTATTGTTTTACTACGTTTGTCATAAAAGTAACTCTTCAGAAAGGTTATTCCATACATTAAGTACTTTAAAATATTTAAAGTCTACTCCCATGTTCAATCCTACCTGCCAGACTTTGCTTACTGGCACTTCGCTATTTTCAGCGCACTCGTATCCGGTTACCTGATGCGATCGTCTTATCCAGCATGCAGCCTAGAAAATGCGACCGAATCAGATAGTACTCATAAATATGGTTTTGTGCAAACCTTGGCTATATTTTCTTATTCATGTTTAAAAAGAGTCTTTTAAAAATAGTTGTAAAGTTATTGCAGTCAATAAAGTATTTAATAGACGTTATAAATAATATTACCTACGCTTATACATATATAAAAATATACCTGTATCATTTCGTTATTAATCACGGGTAATTATGCAATGAGTCGAAGGGTTCCGTTTTTGCCATTTTGGCTACGGAACCCTAAAAAGTGACAGAGATAGAAAACTACGCTACGTTACAATGCGGGGTGCGCCAAAGTATTTATAAAATTGCAACTTAGATTATTGGAACTCCGAAAATTATTCTTATACAATTTAACTTCATAATGATCGGTATTTAGAATAATCTTTGTTCATAATTATCATCACATAGAATTATTTATGTTCATAATATTGTTTTTCATACATATTTTTAGTACTAACTTTTATGTTTATATAATTTTTCACTATACTTATTTTATGCTATATATTCTAATGTTATAGGTATTTATTTTTATCTGTACTGGTTTTATGTATTAATTATTTTTGTTTAATTAAATATAAATCGTACTATTACTGTAAACTAGCTATCTGCACAAATCAGGTTGTGGCAGAGGAGGTACTGTACTAAACGGGTTCCCTCTAAACTTTTTTTGTCCGAAACGCTTAGGACATAACAGACTTGGTATAATCTATTTTGGCATCAATTTGATGAGACAGAAACATCACTTGGCTTAAATAACAATATTTCGAATATTATTTTGTCCGAAACTATCTAGGCATATCATTATTTACGCCGAGTGTTATAAGACAGAAATTAGATTTGCATTTTTTTTTTTGGGCATGTAGCTACATGTTCGGAACTTGCCTTTTTCGTCAGGCAGAATTTGCTGTGAGGGTGAAAATTTCTGCAGTGAGCGAGCGAAGCGAGCGAACAAAACCTTCCGGGGCAGATCCGACTCCGATAGGTTAGGTTAGAAGACTAAGGCGGGAGCTTTGCTCCCGCCTTAGTCTTCGAGGTTATTTTTTTTTAGCAACCTAGAAAGTACTCAGCTCAGTAACACAGTAAGTAACGTACAAAATACTACTACTATCTCGATTATATTGAGGGGTTGTAATTATTCCTTCTCTGTTATGCTAAAACAAACTATGCCGATACTTTTTATGCACATCCAGATTATGCCTCATCATAAATAGGAGCATCGAAATTATGCTCGAATAATATTCGAACAACTCGAAATCTGCCATAAAGAAATTTAATATGCTAAAGTTGAGTATGCCACAACAGTTTCTGCACAAAGCCCATTATGACTACATAGTTTATGTTATTCATAAAATAATTATACCACAACAGAGTGAACCTGATGGGAAAATGTTTATAAATAAACAATTTATTTCAAATAACTTAACTAGATTAATCTACTTGACGACTTTAGGAGGATAAAATTTCGAAATAAAAATCGTTATGAACATTGTACGTAGAAGTATAATTTTTAGTAAGAAAAAAAGTATGAGATAAAATTTTCGGAGTAATGATGATTATGAGTAAAAAACGGTATTAGTAAAAATATTCGAAGAAAAAATTGTATAAGTGCCAATATGGACCCTACAATGCGTTAGCAACTGGCATTATGACTATTACCTAAGTATATGTATATAACGCGCTCAGGTCGTGGTTTAATAAAATTTTAATTTCGAACCCAAAGCGGCGCGCGGCTGTCAAATACAGGCAGTGTGTAAATTCGTTCCAACAAGTAGCAACTTTGAAAACGTTTCCGAAAATTCAAAACTCTTACATTTGACCATTTCCGGCGTAGCGTTTGGCAAAGAAATATAATCGTATTTTTAAATATAGCTCGGCGGTACCGTATTACGTATGTTTTGTATTGCGGTTTTCTACATTAAACTCAATGTAATATTGCGAGAACTGTCATATCATAAGTTAATTATAAATCACTAAATAAACGGCACACTGATTTATTATGTGCACAATCAAAACATTACTTACTACAGCGTCGACATCACAATGACATCAAGAAGAGTGATTCTTCATTAGTATGGAAATACTTGGTTATGCTTAATTTTTCTTTTGTTTTTGTAATTCTTTATCACCGACTGAGCACCGTACGACATGTTTCTGTACGATTTTTATAACGATATCAGAATTGCACTGTTTCACTTCAAAAACTTATTTACTACGCATTATTCTTTCACAGTTGTGTATACATATTTTCTTCACAGTCACACGTATTTTCTTCAAATGTTACTCAAATGCAATGGATATATAACCATTGCATTTGTGTATCCGTACCATTATCATTAAAAAAATACAGTTAAATCAACCTATCTCAAAAACTATAAGAGATAATTTAATCAAACCGAAAATCGTTGATAGAGTTTATTAATATGCATAACATTTTTTTTTTTTAATTGTATACCACGTAGTTTAAAAAATAGAGGAGGGGGACACATTTTTCAGACTTTGACAGCTAAGCTCGAAAACGGTTCGCTTAAATAAAAATGTGATATATAAACCTTTATATCATTTTCAAAGACTTTTCTATTGATACCTCACACGCTTATATACATCTAAAAAAAATTTCGATCCCTCGGTTACATGTATGGAGGGCCCCAACCCCAATTTTTTTTTACAATATAGTATCATAATTTTGTAGCGGTCCATACAACACATATTTTTACCAAATTTCATCACTGTAGCATTTATAGTTTTCGAGTAAATCGGCTGTGACAGACGGACAGACGGACAGACGGACATGACGAATCTATAAGGGTTCCGTTTTTGCCATTTTGGCTACGGAACCCTAAAAATATGGTAGCATTAACGTAGGAAACGAGCCTGGGATTCAATAACCAGATTGTCAAATTGTCTTCGGTTCCCGCCACAGTTAATCACGAAATAAAACTATGAAAACAGATTAATACATCGCATAATATACCTATACAATTCATTACTTTCTGGCGCTTCGAACTCTTTACAGCGTGAAACAGGTCACGTTTCACCAGATTTCAAAAGCGTTATTTACTTTTACTGCGTCGACATCTCCATTTCCACGTATTTTTGGCAATAATCACTTTTAATTTCCTTTGCCATGACACGCGAAATAATTTATAGCCGTTGCCACTAACGAAAACGACGAAGAAATTCGGAAAATGGATCGTGAGGTTTTGTTATGTTACTTTTGATTATTGTAACAATTCACAATGCAAATCTATTTGCATACCATATACCTACATGCAAAAACTATACACTTATTTAATTATTGTAATATGTTTATACCTAACAATATCCAATTATCCATCCCAACCAATATCTCTAATGCCGCCTCTATACGTCTGCAGATGAGTCCGCGGACGCCATCGCCAACAAATTCTAATTATTATGTAACATTTCGCTGAGATTGCTCAAACCCAAGGTCAATAACAAAACAATGATTGTCCAGAACCTTGATGCAAATCCACAGATTTCCTCTCAAATTAAAAACAAAATGTTTATTTGATCCTAATTCCATGAAACCATGTCATTTGAAATTTGTTCAATTTAAAATTGGAACGAGTTAGAAACACGCCGAAGTTTCCCTTGGGCGCCAAGGGTCTTAGCACAGCATTGTAATCACTCAGATTTATCATTATTACAGTATATTTTGAAATAATAATATACTTGCTGCTCCGTGTTTCGGTGACATGTAACCGAGAGGGAAAGTTAATATTTGGGCAGTCGATACGACATTCACTATAAGCTGGCAGCGGCGTGGGCTAATTAGCTTATGGTAAATATAGGCTATACGTGAAAAACTATCACAGCGTAAAGTGGTATTAAATTGTATGTCTCGAACAGTAATTATAGTCGACTGCTACCTGGAGTATTAAATATTAATCATCTTTAGTACCAATTTATTACGAATATTGATTGCATAAGAGTAGCAACATACCTATCTACAACTAAATCGAATTTTTCAATTGGCCGTTAGAAGTATTTTCAGAATGTTATATACGAAATACAGGTTGATCAACCCGAAGGGATCAGTGGGGAGAAATGTTTGCGCTCAAATATTATGTTATTATAGTTACAATAACATTAAATTCTGATGAAAAAGTGAATGTCTGACGTGCACGCACAATGCACATTCAATACAATCAATAACCAAACAAAGATGATGAAAGTTCTATTTAATAAATGTCCTTTTCTGTTATAGTTTTAGATTTCTCCCTACTGACCCATTTTAGATTGACCACCCGTATACATCAACTTAAAATATCTGCACCATCTTTTGGCTTTTCCAATCGAATAAAGTCCCGAGTGCTCTTTCTGTGCGCACATTCTGCTGAGAAGCTCCTCGTCGCAAATTCACCGCTCGTCAGTCACAGGCCGTCCAATTCGTCGCTACCCTTTTTACCATCTACTCGGGCCTTATTTCCAACGAGAAATACCACTTAAGGAACATGCCTTTCTTCGATACTTTTTATAAGGGTTGTTATTTCGTTTACGCAATGTTAATGATCGCTTATGGAAATGCCAGAAACAACATTTGATTTATTTGCCATTTTAACATCATATTTTATTTGATGCTGTTTTATATCAGGACTCATCATCATCAGCACATGTCGTCCAAAGCTCCTATATCGATGCGTATGGTTGCATTAATAGGCAAACGTCCATAGTCGCGATCGCAGTGGTCGCTTATAGTGTAGCCACTATGATGACGTCGATCTTCAATAAAATAATGTTCAGTGACAGCTCAATCCCTTAGTCGACCCTTACGACACCACGGAAAGATTCGGGGCGGTGATATATGTATTTTTACATGCTTCACCACGCGGCGTAAATATTTAAAATATTGACGTTAGTACTCGTAAATAAACGTACTACCTAGTACAGTCAAGGGCATTAATATATATACACTTCTCCATACTGATCCCTTACAAATGTGTCTATATATTAATGCACTCGACTGTACCTGTACTTAATCGTAACAAGATTCAGTCGAACATGGGGTATCATGATCTCTCAAATGCGATTCAGTTTAGGTGCTGTTTGTTTGCAAAAACTGTTTTGACAGTTGTTCTATGGAACTGTCACATCGCGATTAATATTATGTCCTAAACTAAATCGCATTAGTTGATCGTGGTAGCCTCCCAGTTCGTTTGTAAAATGTCAATAGTAGTATGTATTTGTAAAATCCGTACAACTTATTTAATGTTCTTAATATGAAATATTAACTCTTCTGCAAAACCTGTCTGTCCGTACCATTTCACGGGTATTCAATTTAATTTACCAGATGAAACGTTTGAGGTTTTTTCGCTAGGAGATCAACCGCTGACGCTTACAGAATTATGAAAATGGTAATTATTCAAAGCTACTCTAAAAAAGATTTAAAAAGCCAGATTTTGCTACTGAGAATTATAATACCTATAGTGAAAAATTTGCAGACTCTTACGATATATTTTTATCATTTAATTCTTGGATTTAATAAAATTCAGGTACTTAATTGCTCAATCAACATAAAAATCAAATCGTTTCTATTATTTTACGAAAGTTAGCCATACAAATTATTTAACTATGTAATAGTACATATCTTTGCAATCGACCCAGGCACCTAAAATTTAAGACGAATTCAATTGTAATTTTGAATTATGATATTTGTTTTTGTAAGCTAGATATATTCAACATTTATAAATTAATAAGTCCTGGTGAAATACTGTCGCTAATCGCAGTATTAAATAGACTCTTGCTGCAATAATTATGAAGAAAGGAAATACTTAACCGAGAAAGCTAAGCATTTCCTTTCTGGTTCACAGGCTACGTTTGGAATTTATTCATGACACAAAAATATATTGAAAATAAATATAAATAATATATATTTTTTAAATAAAATGCACTTTTATAACAGTTGAACAACATCGTTCGTCTGTAGAAAACAGAAAAATGTAAACAAAATCTAAAAATTTGCATTACTTTTGAAATAATTGTGAAAAGACAAATGACATTTTTGAATAACTAAATATTTTGAATTATAAATATTAGCTGTCATATACCAAAAAAAAACGACCAAGATCACCTAACGTCCGAGGTGGGGATCGAACCCACGCGCTCAGCTTTCGCGGCTGATGCCTGCACCCCTCGGCCACTCGGTCTTCGTTTTTCTTTCGTATATGACATCTAATATTTATAATGTATATAGCATTAAGTAGTGTGCCTACTGGGGAAAAATAAAAAGTACACATCAAAATATTAAGATAACAAATAATTTGATTGGTGTTTTCACAATACGTTAAATATTTTGATTTCTACTTTTATTTTTTCCCCAGTAGTCGAACTACTTAATACTATATAAATTATAAATATTGGATGTCATATCATATACCAAAGAAAAAACGACCAAGATCACCAACGTCCGAGGTGGGAATCGAATCCACGTGCTCAGCTTTCTCGGTCTTAAACCGAGTGACCGACCGAGTGACCGTTTGCGTTACTTTATTTCGGACACAATCTTGGTTTTATTACCAATTTAAAACCTTGAGTTCACATACAATTTTAGTTAAAATTATTGATATTTATTAATATTAACGTAAACATATATCGGCCGACGTGTTTCACGATATTATAATTATGTCAAAGACGTCAAATACTATGCAAAATCAGCCACAAGTATATATTTTTTTCAACAGACGAATAATATACTCTCCTGAAAGCTCAGAAAGCTTATAAACAAGAGGTATCTTATAATAAATTCTTAGAAACCTATGTACGTTAGTAGTGCTCTTGTACGGAACATGAAGAGTTTATTCAACGAGAGATTTTTTTCAATTGGCACCTAATTGTTGCGTCTATTCTAATTTCAGGTGATTCCTAAATATGTATGGTGAGAAACGGTTTTAAGACGACGTTGCTGAACCTATACTAAGGACTGCGCCTCTGCATAAATGTAAATTATATTGCCCGATAAATGAATCGCATCTAGCTAGCAAAACAACTGTTCCTAGAAACATTAAAAAAACTTTAAAAATAACTCATTTACGCCAAAAATACTTTAAATAACCTAAAATGTTGTGACATTCCTTCCTTGTGGTTTCTTAATAAATTTATCACTTGATAAGTAAATGACGCAGAAAATTATCTACTTAGTATTTTACCGTTGACGTAAACAAGAAAACAATGTACCTAGTTATAACTATTAATTTACTACGCAGGGCCCTTGGGGATTGTAGACTGGAGGCTTTAATGCCAGTAATCACCGCTATATTCCATTACTTACCTACGTGTAATTGTGACGTTATTCATGCATTAGGACAAGAAACTATCAAGATAAAAAATAGTTAAAATGTACCTACTGTAATAAAAATGTCTTTGATTCATCAAAAGTGCTTATTAACGATTTTTATTTCAACGCTCTCTGCATAGTGATGAAATCAACGGCCACGACGAAACATTGCAAATAAAAAAAAACCGGCCAAGACCATGTCGGGCCATGCTCAGTGTAGGGTTCCGTAGTTATTCAAAAACGGCTGGGCCGATTATGTTCTAAATAGTTTTATTTCAAAGTATTGAATAAGCTACTCATGATTTTTTTCATATTTTTTGGACCTACAGATCAAAAGTTAGAGGGGGGGGGGGACATTTATTTTCTTCTAGAGCGATTATCTCCGAAAATATTGACTTTAGAAAAAACTTTCTTCTAAGACCCTTATTATTTTTAAGAGACCTATTCAATGATACCCCACACTATAGGATTACAGCAAATAAAAAAATCATCCCCACTCCACCAATTAGGGAGGAACCCGAAAAAAAAATGTTTTTCTACTTTTTATTGTACCACTTTGTTAGTATGATTAATATGTATACCTGTATCAAATTGCAGATTTCTAGTAGGTATGAACGGCCACTGTGCTATTATGACGAACATGGCGAAATTATAAGGGTTCCGTTTTTGCCATTTTGGCTACGGAATCCTAAAAATAACTTGCTTTAGAAGTTATTTGATCTTAAATATTGCAAATAAAATCTTATTGATTTTGAAATTTCATTTAAAATACCTCCTACCTATAAGTGGAGGTAGGTCACGTACTTACTCGAATCTTGTTCCATTGTTTACCTATTACCTGAATAGATTGTAGGTTATTGCGAGTTCTAAACTTACAGTTAACGGAAAATTCCTTCTATTCCAAGTCTGTAGAGTACAGAGTAACATCTAGAAGTAGTCAATTTAAGAACTTTTGAAAGTTATCTCCGATCAATTTACCTCGTGCCCGGGAAACTAGATTTTGAATATCGCAGCGTCTGGCCTGGATTCGGGCTTGGTTTAGGCGAAATTGTTATAGCAATTTCCAATATCATGTGACGTCACAACAGTCCAGGTTAGTCTCGAAAACAAAGCTTATTTCTCATTTTGGTGGGGCTTGCCTTGAATATAGGATAGTAAGAGGTTAAGATAGTACTCGTAGGTACCAAATCACTCAAAAGAGGCTGTTATACTTTATACAATCGTGCTGTAGTGATGTTCACATTCGCTGCTAAGTGCTTTTTACTTTGCTACTAATTAAAAAGCATTTCGTGTAGGTAATGTTTCATGCTGTGATTGTTTATTTTCACAATAAAGTGGGATACGGATGCCCAATTACCTAGTTACATTTTAAATTCTTAGTGACGCATATTAAAGACAATGAGTTATATAATTTTATTAAAACCCTTTCACACACACGAATCCATTACTTATTAGTTGAATTAAAAAGTGACTGTTAAACAAAGAGGACTAAATGAAAAAAGTTACGCTGTATTTAATTAAACAAACAAATAATTATCTAGCGTGTAAACGATTTTCCAAAAGACAACTTTGAATTGTTCAAGACAATTTATTGATACAAAAGTTTTGTTGGCCCTACATTTTCGGTCTCACTCGTATTCATAGCACAGATAAATTAACACAGAACTCTTCCTTTAAAGCTATTTTAGGAATTAAACTTTAATAATAGGATACAGCCCATATAAAGTAACACAGAACTCTTCCTTTAAAGCTATTTTAGGAATTAAACTTTAATAATAGGATACTCTGTAACAGGATTTAATACAACTTGTGTACATTAAAAAAATCGGCATCCGTAGCTTTAGTTGATACCTAGTGGCCCGTCTACGAAGCAGAGGTTCCGGGTTCAAATCCGGCAAGACCGTTTATTCATCTGCTTATCACAACTATTTCTTCATTGGTCATATCATAACTGTTTAATAAAGTTAATAAAGTATCTATATGATACCTAATGTAATCGTCACTTATTAACCACTACACAAGCCTTAATTGAGCTTGCCGCGGGAATAATACGATCGATCGGTCGACGAGGCGGGAGAAAGATATTTATATTGTCCCATGATATTTATTATTTTTTACTACCTATAAAATATCTTTCAAACTCATACTTCGGGTATACAGACACAATTTATATGTAATAAATCGGAAACTCGTTTGCAATTTTTATTTAGCCTGTCATCAATATAATCAAAAGCTATCTGGATCTGGACATCTTGTATCATCTTTAAAAGCAAGCAAAAACGCACACTTTCTTCACACTACAACGTCTAAACTAGATTATGTAGGTACTGATACAGACTGCATATAAAAATGATTGTACCTAAATAACAATAATTCGCCATAATTTCTATTCGAAGTATTCACTACAGTTATAATGTTATAAATGCTATTGTTTGTTCTGTGTTTTAGAAGTATTTAAGTGTCCTAAAACTTATTTCGAAGTGAATCTTCTCCGCGATTATATTTTCTGTGTTTTCGGTCCCACTCATAATTTATATTAATTGAAGGAGGGGAAGTTTACAAACTCTTCAGTTGCGAGATACTTGTTTTAAAGAACAATTTCGCGCAACTGTGCTGGATCGCAGTAAATAGGTAGTATTGGGTACGATTTCAATTGAAATGTACATATAAAGAAGTTATTCCATGCGAGTTAAACATTTTACAATTCCATTAATCAGATTGGAGAGGAATGTAGCTTTATTAAAATGTATGCTTCAAAGCACAGCAAAATTAAATCCTACTTTACTAAGCAACTCTAAACACAATATAGTACTCAGTTTAGAGTGCGCGGCAGGTACAAAAGAACCGCAACGCTCATCGTAGGTATTGGACATCTAATTTTTGTTTAGGATCGAGCCTTCGGGAATTCCGAGTTGAAAACAGCCTCATTTGAATATATATTTCTGAAATACTTATTACTGTTCTGTAGTCAAATTATTTAGTGACGTACAATTTTATTGAATTTTAAAACTTAAGACCATTGTCCAATGCTACAGTCTTTCCATAAATAGAGGATATATTACAGGAGAATTGATGACCTAAATACGTCTGTAGTGTGGAAGTAACTAATGGTTCTTGCTAGATAAGTTTAGTAACGACCTCCTACAACAGCATCCAATTACCAACCGCTAAGTATCATTATAATAAGTAACCTACTTTGCTAAACTAGGACACCGATTATAAACTGGAACCCTCGGGTCTTTAGGTTAAGTAATTAACTTACTTATGTTAGTACATAGAACATTTCCACCATAAAGTAAATAAGGAAAATATTGTAGGATAAAAATAACATTTGAGTAAAGTATAATCGATGAAGCATCAAAACGATACCTTTCAGTATAATTAAGGGTGAAATCGTCGCGTTTCGGGTAAACCCTTTAATTCATTATTCGTACAACATTGTCGACATTGATGCTATGTATGGTAATGCAGCTGGCTGGATAGTTTATCCCCCTTATTCATAAACTTCTCTTAACTTAGGAAGCCGTCAAGTATTGTTTATCCCTTTCGATCTTATCAATGTGTCTATAAGTGATAACAATATTTATCGGCTTGCAAACTTAGGAGACGTTTATTTTATCACATAGGTATACCATTATGCCGTATGCCAAGCGATTTGTGGGCCAGGAAAACTACCGAATAGACACCAAATGTAACGCAGCGTCACGACAAGCCTGGAAGACGATGGCGACACGATATTAACGTTTTTAGAAAAGATTGGTGCAGTATCGCATTAGTCAGAAACGCGTGGAAGAAGGAAAAGGAGGCCTTTGCCCAGCAGTGGGACACACAGGGCAAATAATAATAACAAAAAGCTATACCATGGTATGCCATGGTTATTTATAAATCCTTAACAATAAAACTGAGACGTACTATTTTATATGCTGCAATGTTTTATTTTCTTTCACGTAGACATTTTGTTCGTGGGTATACAGAATTTTATTATGTTTATAAAAATTATTAACAATTTTATTTACAAATTATGTAATAAATAGTCACGCATTTACAATTATTTCGAATGTAGTAAACTGCGGTTACGTTGAACCTATACTGTACAGAATCTCGAAGAGTATGAATCCCGATTGCGTTAAAATATCGACTGTATAGAATTACGAATGGAGTAAACTGCAGTTTGTAACATCCTACATGGACTAAAAGCTTCATTACTGAAAATGTGAAAACTATGAAGCTCCAATTAAGCTCTGTAATAGGGAAATCTAAAGTTTAGGGAAAAGTATAAAATAAACAAGGTATAGAGAGGAAAAAGAAAATATTTATTAAATTAAAATTTCTTATTAGTTTTACAATTAAATCTAAGGACTCTACAAGCTCTGTATCTCATTTGGTCTGGTTAGGACTTCATGAGATACACCGTCATGATTGCTAGGGCCAAATACCTAAGTCAGGAAAACATGACGGTACAAAAACCTGACGCCAAAGGTTAACCTGCACACACACACAAAAATAAAAATTAATATAATAAAATATTGATAATAGCATGATCATCTAGTGGTAAATAGGACAACATTATGATAAGTAATAACCCATATCCTCTGAGGTATGAGAAATGTTACAAAGTCCATGTCCGAAATATATTCCAACAACCACAATATTATCCAAGCCATTTGAATATTCTACACAATCTTAATACTAAACCGTTATTATAAACACATACATATTAAGGGCAATGTCTGAACGATAGCCTCAGCGTGGACAGATTCTATATAAACCATATCGGGTATTTAGAGCTGCAAACCGATGCAAAACCCTCAGGTATGTCAGTACACTAAGAATATCCAAACGCTAGGAATAGATCCGAAGATACAAATTCCGAGACTAAGAATAAGAATGTGACAATATCCCTCTCAAGATGTTCATATGTATGTATATAATATATTTGTAGGTAGTATGGTTTACAATTATAATAAACGTGATATCACATTTGAATATGTATACTACTAAGCCGCTTAAAACTAACTTATTAAATAGATGAAGCTTATGTTTTATACAGTGTTAATAAACCCATACATATCAAGGGCAATGTCTGGACGAGAGCCTCAGCGTGGACCGATTCTATATAAACCATATTGGGTATTTAGAGCTGCAAGCCGATGCAAAACCCTCAGGTATGTCAGTATACCAAGAATATCCAAACGCTAGGAATAGATCCGAAGATACAAATTCCGAGACTAAGAATAAGAATGTGACAATATCCCTCTCAAGATGTTCATATGTATGTGTATAATATATTTGTAGGTAGTATGTTTTACAATTATAATTAACGTGATATAATATTCTAGTATGTATGTAGTATGATTTAAAGATTCCCATAATGTTATGAGACAAGCTGTCTTATTCAGAATCCGCATTACCTATAACAGAACCCCATTCGACCACAGTACTGTGAATTGCACATCAATGCACAGTACTATTCAAGCTCCATGGTAGCAAGCCCAGCCCGAAGGCATGAGACAACTTAGTCAATAGTCTGTAATATCGTTAAGCTTCGCACTTGCAATCTCGCCCATATAGTATAAAAATTTGGTTGTAAATATATAATTGGGGTCTTTAACTACAAATGTTAGCAAACAAAGATACAGATTTCTGATCGGATGCTAATTAGATGTCTTGTCCGAATAGATCCGGGCAAGCATTCTACTTCGCGGTGTAGAATGTGCGAATCACCCTTTTCAAGGATCTCGCGCAAACCTCGAATAAAGACCGCAGTCCTACCATGAAACTCGTAGTCTCCTATCAAATTAGATGACATGTAAGAATACCCCCATAAACCGGGCATAATCACACCTTCAACAATCATCAGTAGCCTGAATCACATTATCAAAGGAATGTAATGCCCGACCCCATCGACGACTTTCTATTCAGGAACCGTATTACGCAATAACGGACCAAGTATGACCATACTACTGAGAATTGCACATCAATGCTCAGTATTATTCAAGCTCCATGGTAGCAAGCCCAGCCCGAAGGCATGAGACAACCTAGTCAATAGTCTGTAAAATCGTTAAGCTTCACACTTTATAGTCTCGCCCATATGGTATAAAAGTTTGGTTATAAATATATAATTGGGGTCTTTAACTACAAATGTTAGCAAACAAAGATACAGATTTCTGATCGGATGCTAATTAGATGTCTTGTCCGAATAGATCCGGGCAAGCATTCTACTTCGCGAGTTAAAGTTGTGCGAATCACCCTTTTCAAGGATCTCGCGCGAACCTCGAATAAAGACCGCAGTTCTACCATGAAACTCGTGGTCGCCTAACAAACTAGATGACTCATAAGAACACACTATAAACCGCCACGACCATACCTTCAACAATCAACAGTAACTGTACTGCATCACATTATCAAAGGAATGTATTGCGGATCCTATTAGCTACAACGTTAGTGTTAAATGCGGTCAATTCCAATGCAGAATAATCAATTTAGCATCTTAATAAATTCTGTGAATTTATGTGTACCGTTATCTGATGTAGATAGCTTTAATTGACAGTAGACTTAAACGTTTCAGAATAAGTTTCTTGAACCACAATCAATTTGTTGCCAATATTAAATCTGGATCACTTTATAAGAGTCTCAACTCCATAACGCACACGTTACGTTATACCGTTTGTAATCATCGTAATGAATCACGCATTCATAGTTTCTAATATACTATTGATGGACCAACGATTTATAATTAATTACTTGAATTACTGCGCGATTCATTAACAAAGAGTCGCATCCAAATAATTCAAGTAATTGGAGGAACTGCTCACAGCCATTATTTATCACATTGAGCATAAATATATTGAATATCAGTGCATTGCCAACCAAGACGATGTAACCAGCAATAATTATGTATTATATTAGAATATCGTAGTTATGTCGTAGGTAGATGTTAAATCTAAAATACCCTTAATTCTAAATGAAACCGATATCCGCTTAAACGGACGATTATAATGTAGGAATAACGGCGGCGACGCAACACGTAGAGCTCACGTGAGCAGTAGTGCAAAGATGCAGTAACTGTATATGGCGCCGTAATGTATAGAGTAGCTGAGCAGTGTCGACCCAACACGAAGCACGCGTGTAGCGGTGTCGTGATGCCGTCTGTACATGGCGCCCTCTCTCTCGTACGCACGAAACACCGGAAAGTAGAAAATATCATGTTTATAACAGGTATTAATAAGAAGTTAATAATTTTGACCACGGATTATAATTGAACGAAATTATAGGAAAATACTCAAAGAGAAATTCAAATACTAAAATCAAATCAAGCACATTAATGTTCTGTTTAATCGATGAATAATAAATTATAACTCTAAATAAAGAATCAATTAGACCATTTAAATAGTGGGATTCAATTAAACCAGATCCTAGCTCGTTCTCCACAACATTAATAAAATATATTTAAGTTTAGAAATATTTATCAATATGGCACACAATTAATTAATTTGAGGGGTAGATAATCCTATCTATTAAATAAACCAGAAGCAACACACCAGGTCATCGGAGACATCACAGATTATGATTGCACGAAAGAATAGAAAAATACTAAAAGAGTATTTCAAATACCAAGACTAATCAGCAATTATTGTTCATGAAATTTTCTGTTTAATCGATGAATAACAAATTATAAATCTAAATAAATAAATCAATTAACTCATTAAATAGTGGGATTCAATTAAACCAGATCCTAGCCCGCTCTCAACAGCATTAATATAATAGGTATGTTTAAGTTTAGAAATATTTTTCAATATGGCACATAATTAAGTTGAAGGGTAGATAATTATATCTATTAAATAAACCAGAAGCAACACACCAGTTCGACGGAGTCATCACAGATTATGATTGAACGGAATAATAGAAAAATACTAAAAGAGTAATTCAAATACCAAAACTAATCAAGCAATTATTCTCCATGAAATGTTCTGTTTAATCGATGAATAATAAATTATAACTCTAAATAAAAAAATCAATTAACTCATTAAATGGTGGGATTCGATTAAACCAGATCCTAGCCCGCTCTACACAACATTAATATAATATATTTAAGTTTAGAAATATTTTTGAATATGGCACACAATTAATTAATTTGAAGGGTAGATAATCCTAACTATTAAATAAACCAGAAGCAACACACCAGTTCAACGGAGTCCAGTCAAGACAAAATGGCAGACGCCTTTGAGCGTCACTTGCGACCGATGGAGTATTTGATGCTGATGCAATTGCAGATATCTCCACACCCTTGATCCCGTGGATGATATAATTATGCCTCTCGCCGATGGACATGGACCGGAAATGAGAAATATTTTATTTAATTACCTACCAACATTTGTAACCTATAATATAATGGGGCTGTCATTTAATACGGGAAATAATTATATTAACACCTTCTCTGCGGCAATTAGCTTGGCTCATAACTAACCATACTTTGTAAGGAAACACTATATCTAATAATCAAATATTAATGAATCAAAGTATTTGTAAAACGCAGTTATAAAACAGTTTATTAAATTATTAACTTGGTAAGTATCATATTTTCACACCTCCGCTGCAGCAATTAGCTTAAATCGTAACTAACCATATTTTGTAGGAGGTCGAAATACCCCGTACCGCATTGAATGCATTGAATATAACAGTGTGCTAAATAATACCATAAACTCAAAAATGCTATTAATGTTTAAGGTGTTATAACTAAATAGAATAGCACTGAAATCAAACCAATTTTAAGGCAAACACTATCAATTATTAACAAATTAAAGTATTTATAAAACGCCGTTATAAAACAGTTTATTAAATTATTAACTTTGTAAGCATCTCATTTTAACACTGATGCAATTGGCTTAACTTGTAACTAACCATACCTAGTACAAGATCGAAAGACCCCCTACCGTATTGAACATGTTAACACGTGGCGTATCTATACAACCTACATGAATCATAATGCTGCGCGTTCCACTGGCTTACTACTATCGACTAAAGAATACGGCAACCGAATAATTAATACAAAAATATTTAGATAACCATGTTACATTATTAAAATGTTACTCGATTATGTTCGTATTGCCGTTACAATGAACATTATAAAAGCAAATTAGTTAAATTAAATGAACCGTACACACAACGACCACTTGACGCAATGATTTATTATTATGTTCCTGTCATAGATTGCAATTTAAGATTCAATTTGCATGAAAACCATCCAGACACGGGCCCTGTATCCAGATACTCTCACACAAGCTGGACCCCAACTACAATCTAAAAACTAATTCAATCCAAGAACCTTTAGGTTCTTGGGGCCCCAGCGCACGCAAATTGTTTGCTGAGATCGCGAAACGTCTGGTTGATGTAACTAGAGACCGAAGAGCTGGCGACTTCCTCGCACAACGCATCAGTATTGCGATACAGCGAGGAAATGCCGCCAGCATCCTCGGTACAATGCCACAAGGGCCAATCTTAGATATAGGTTAGGTTAAGTAGATTAGTTAGATTTAATCTATGTACATAAATTGTAGTTTTGAAAATAAATATATTTTATCTATTCAATCCGTATTAAATGAATATTAATAACTTACGTTCGCCCTTGTGTCGGTTTGCCGTAACCTTATAGTCATCACTAATCGACCAGTACGATTCGTTACCACTTAGTAATTCTATAAAGCATATCGAAAGTATATCGGAATAATAACTATTCAATATTTAAACTATGAATAAACACGATTAAAACACAATTGAACACACATAATAGAATCTAGATATTCGAGCACGCTCATCTCCGAAGCACAACGAATCTGAATCTACCCACTTTCTAACATATCGCTGGGATCCCGTATGATTCGATGCACCTATTATTCCACTATCACAAAGCAATTCCTATAAATATAAAATATGCCAGAGGCGACGTACCATATCCATGCTGGTGCTTCCTTGGTGCGCCCAAATGCCGGGTGGTACCGCATTTCTATCTTCGAATCACGCCCAGGAATGGTGTTACTCGCCCTATACCTCCGCTGCCGTAAAGCCTGCCTGCTATATCTGTGAACAATTCTAAACACGATATGCCTTACGAACTAAACTCACTGACTTCCTTACGACTCGACGCTCTGCTGAAGAAAAAGCCTCGAATCCCTGTTACACTCCCTTAAGTCAGATTCTCTCAACTCTCATTCTCAATCCCTCAAATGTTCGTTCATTCGACGTCTTTGAATCACCTCATACTGAACATCTTTTACCATTGGCTAACTACAAACTAGCACGAATACGATTGGTCGAAATTCTACCCGCTCTGTTTAATTCCATAGTATCCTGAATGAAAACACTGACGTACGATTGTAAGTCACGTGGTACGTGGCGACGTCATGATATTTTAAATCGAACGCCTACAAAAAGAATAAAGGCAAAGAATTATCTTCAATTGATGTCGATACGTTACAAGTTGCGTTAAACTCATTATGTGAAAATCGCGAATAGGATGAAATTCCAATAGCGTCAAAATATAGACTGTAGAATTACGAATCCATAATATTATATGTGAATTAGCAATAAGTAGAATCGTGGTTCGGCTGTCCATCGCATAGGTAATCCAATCTTACTACCCTAAATCTCAAATAGGCTTCTTCTTGGCCTTGTGGCATTGTACCGAGCATGCTGATAGCAATGTAGTAAAAATTAAGCAATGTAATAGTAATTATTTCACTAGTTCGGGATTTCCGTAACATAATATAATTTACTTCGAAGTATTTTTCCGTCGAGACCTTATCTAAGTAGCGATCTCCATTACTTAGACTTGATGTTTGTTGAAACACTTTAAACATAAATATATCTCATATTAATTTGATACATATTCATAACTAGCTGTATGTATTGTATTTATAAGATATTCCGTAGCTATACATATGGATATATTATATACTATTACGATATTTGGGTTTAAAACGGATCCTATTTATAGTTTAAATATTTAACAAAAGGAATTTAATACCGAACCGCTGATTGTTTAAAAGCTTTACATGAGTGAAACCGATATCTCATTAATAAAATGTTTAATTAATAAGAGATGGATTTACACACTGTGAACCCGAATAACTCAAAAGGTTTTAAGCATAATATATATTTTTTAGTAGAGATGGTGTATTTTTTAGGCTCTAGTGCGAGAAGTGTGATTTTACGTCAGGTTTGAAACTTCGGAGGGCCATCTGTACTAAACAACGTCGTACGAGACACGCGCAAAAACGAAATTCGTAACTCGTGTCGATTTAAAATACTCCCTGTCGGTCGTGTTTTAAAACATCGCCACTCGTTTCGAATTTCATGTTTTTCGCACTTGTGTCGTAATGTACTAATTGACGTTAAGTTTTGAAATCTAAAAAAAATATATTTTTTTAATAGTTTTAACATTCTTCAGTTGAAAGTAAAAAAGGTAAACAAATATGACTGACTTTCCACAGCATTTGACGTCTTTGACACATATCGTAAAAAATGTGCACAGATATATTTTTACGTTAATACTAATTATCAATAATTTGAACAAAAAAAATATGTGATGTTGGTGATAAATCCAGATTGTGTTTTGAAAGTGCGTGATTATGAAATAAGTTTGCAGGATTGTTTACATTTTTTTTTCAAGTGACGAATGGTATACATGGTATAATGGTATACGTTATATATAACCAACAAAAGAGTTAAACTGTTTTTTTATTTGACGTTTATGCCAAGTTTTTCTATTTATTTCTAATACCAGTCAATAAGGTTGTAAAAAATAAAGTCGTTAAAATGCGTTTTTGCATAAGTTAATGATGAAAAACATTTTTTAGAGAAAGATGATTATCTCTGAATCTAGAAATCAAATCTAGATAACTTTAAAGGTATTTATTATACACGAGTACACGAGTACACGAGTTGCCTAGTATACTCGTATACCTACCTACATGTAGTAGTAGTAGTAGTAAGCACTTTATTGTAAATAGGATAAAATTCGACACAATCATAAAAAAAAATATTACAAGGGCGAGCTTATCCCTATAAGGGATCTCTTCCAGCTAACCTTAGAGTAACTGAGTTGGAGAGTAAAATAATAGGATAGACAAACATACAATGTACAACAAGTATACCCAGGAAGAAAAGAAAAACATGTATATTAATTATATACCATAAATAAACCCTATATAAATAAATATATGTAAGTATGTGTATATATAAGTATATATACAGTATTCAACCTAATCAAACTATATTGGACAGCCAAAACTTCTTCAAATTAACCTTGAGTGATGCTACAGACTGGGATTGCCTAAGTGACAGGGGCAGCTCGTTCCACAGCTTCACAGCGTACACCGTGAAAGACTTAGAGTAAATACGGGTCTTATTAGAAGGTATAGCTAACGTAATGTTGGTACTCGAACGCAAACGGTGACCACTTCCTTCAGCTAAATACCTAATTCTCTCAGTAAGGTAAGGGGGGGAAGCTGGGTTGAAAAGTATGTTGAAAAGCAATGACAAGATATGCACATCTCTGCGCCGGCGGATGGGTAGCCAACCGAGTTGGGACCGAAAGGCGGATACGTGGTCATACTTACGTAGACCAAAAATATACCTTATACAAACATTCTGTAACCTCTCAAGTTTGTCGAGCAACTCCTCAGAAAGATCCAAGAAAGCAACGTCACCGTAGTCCAGGAGGGGAAGCAGAAGAGACTGAGCAAGCATCAATACATGTAACCAATGTTATCATTTATATACGAGTGATATTCGTAAAAGTTTAAATCAATATCAATCAATATAATTTTATTACCATTTATCATACATTTCTATTTATTTCACTAAAAGAAAAGTAGTTAACGACTAAATGGACGACTTCTTGTTATTTCTTAGATGTGTTGTGGGTTTGAAATCGATTCGATTTGTATATAGGAATCTATTATTAAAATCGTACGTGACTTTTTACTGGCCATAAACAGTGTCCTTATTTTTTTTAAGGGGCGACTGTTCTTGTTGACAGCAACTCGTATCTAGATGTCTCTTTTTAGGGTTCCGTAGCCAAAATGGCAAAAACGGAACCCTTATAGATTCGTCATGTCCGTCTGTCCGTCTGTCACAGCCGATTTACTCGGAAACTATAAATGCTATAGAATTCAAATTTGGTAAGGATATGTGTTGCATGTGATACTACAATTGTGTGAATATATTATACTGAATTGTGATACTACATTGTAAAAAAATATTTATACAGGGTTACTTTTTCACCCGTACAATAAATTTTCCCACATATTTGGTATCGATAATAGATTACATTTATCAAACAAAATTGACTTTTTTTTTCATTTATTATTAATTTATCCTTCATGCAAATGCAAAATAAAGGGCTTACTAATGATAAGTCAACGGGGTGCGGGACGCAGAGGGCGGCGGAAAGGGGTGAGCGACCTGCGCACGAGTTGGCAAACAGGCAGTTATTTCAATCTCGGTGACTAGGTCAGGGTCAGTCTCACGGTTGATGTAGGTGTGTGCGCGCGCGCCGCATCGTACTGCCTTCAGTCGGAAATTGCTCGTACGAAATGGTTCGTAGTTATTTTCTCATTGGGGAAAATACAGTGGCAGCCCAGCGGCTATACGCTGAAGAAAGTGTGCCCGCCTGGAAAATGCCAGTGTTATAGCCATGGCCAGCCGGGTCAACAGATTTGACCCCGTGTGACTGTTTTTGTGGGGTGAGGGTAGGCCCAAAATTTAAAAGACTTAAAAAATCTAATAATAAGTGCATTTGGTGAACTTAAAAGTGAGAACTACAGACTTGTGTTGGGAAATATCGAAGGAAACATTCAAAAACGGGCAAGAGTGTGTTTAGATAACCACGGCCAACATTTTGAACACTTGCTTAAGTATGTGAATTAATTAATTAGTATGAGAAATGGACTCCATTAATTAGGTATGTTTTTTTATTCCAATCATTGTGCATAAAGTTGATTTCAAGTGTTTAAATACGCCTCAATGAAGAAAGTTTCTGTCCTTAGTGCAAGTATGAAGGAAGATTTGGGATCAAGTAAGATTTTTTTGCCAAGTCATAATCGTAAGTTGATTATCACCGCCGCTTTTCTAAGCCGCCATGCCACGTGCGATGACGTTGTAAACAAACAGTTGCCAGTTCGTGTGTTTTGCTAGTTATGTACATTGATAATGCGTAATGCGTCCAATTTTCTTATTAGGTTTGCGGATAAGTTCAAACATCGGTATTTTAGTTTTTTTGTTCTAAAAGGGTAGTAACAAAAAATGCTACTATTCTGTAACTTGGACTACTATTACGTATGTTGATTTTTTGTACTGGTGAAAAAGTAACCCTGTATATACGCCGTGACATATTGTCGCATCAATCATGTGCTTAAGCTACTGTTTTGAATTTATGATCGACTTAAAAGAGGTTGTTATCAACTTTAATGACTGGCCACTTACAAATTTATAAATGATAATGATACCATGTCATGTCTAATATTAGTAGAGATATTTATGACTTTTCAGTTGCTTACATGTTAATATGACACATGCTCAGATTAATATGACAGGTAATATGTACGCATATTTTTGATTGGTAAATCTGTTCAGATGCATATGTAACTTTCTATGCTCTTTTATTTTTGAAGCCTTGGATTTGCTCATATATTTATGAACTCGACTGTACTTGTAGTAATATCTAGTCTGTGGTCAAACGCAAGATGTACTTAGCTCACTGGTGTGTTGCTTCGGATTACAAAAGGAACCAACGTTAATAAAAGGGATTAATTTCCGATATTTCCATCATTCATTCATTATTTTCCCTGGCGTCAAAAATATTTTCAACTCACTTAATGCACGGTCGATTAGCAATATTTTTAATACGTTTGTAGTTTTATTTTAAATAAAGCCTGCAACCTAGTCTAACGACTCCAGAGCACCGCGTAATATCTCACGGACGACGCTTTTGATTAATTCCGCTATGAAATTGTAGCAGTCTCAGCTTTTTTACTTCGGATTTATTATCGCTGCCACTTAACTGTGTCGCGCACTGTGCCACTTTCGTAGTAACTATCTTAGGGTAAAAGGGAAAATTAAGCCAATTCATTATCGTGGCTGGTTATTATTTAAATACTATTTTAATGTACTTATTTAAGGTTAAATAAGCACCGCAAGGCGGTAAGGAGCAGCCAACATGAAAGAGCCAATTATACATCAGCAGCTTGCTTTTCAATATAGCCTTGTGGACTTCCAAGTGCCATAATATAAGTACACGCCTGCGGCAGTGTAAAATAGTCATGCCACGCTCTATTGGGTTCGATATCATCACGGACAGAACATTTATAGCCAATAAGACTAATATCTGAAAGCCTGATCATCCCATATCCCATGACGAGAACTTCGTGAAGGCCGAGAAGGACAAAGCCCGCAAATACCTAGACTTAGCTCACTAGGTAACCGACATGTGGGAGATTGATTCGGCGATGATTGAGCCGATAGTTGTTTCTGCGAACGGTCTCATAGCGAAGTCTTGATCAACATCTCAAGAGTCTCTCGTTAGATGGATGGATTAAAGGTCAGATACAGAAAGAGGTAATCCTGAACACGGCGAGCATAGTCCGGCGATTCCTCTCCCTGCAGCCCTAAAGGTCTATCTAAAGATCCCAAAGACCATTGAGATCTTTGGATAGAGTTGTGGTATTTAAATTATTGGAATGCTCATTAGTTTGTTTCCTGTTTCCGGCGACTGCTACAAGTTTTTTGAGATCCCGCGTCTCATAATGAGTTATTTGCCTGGTTTCTGGAAGGTTGTGGTCAATTTTCCCCACGGGAAAACGGCTTGAGAAAGGGTTATGTGTTTCAAGTTTCTTGATGCTGGGTATTTTTATTATATTTGTATTGCGGGGACTGGTGTGTGCTGATTGCTTCATTGTTGTCTAGCTGGTGGAATGTGTTCTTGAGCTTCTACTAGGGCACGGAGTCGACCGGCTTGAGAACTCTGCTTTATGGATTTTGTTTGGAGCAGTTTGTCTGCCATGTTCGTCTAAACCGAGTGTATACTATCAATACTATCATTCTCATTGTCAAGGTGTGCATACATTTTTAAATAAAATGAATAAGGTCATCCGTTAAGCAGGTTATCGATAAAGCAACCCTTTTTTATCAGTCCAGAGATCGCAAAAATTTGCGTCATTGCTCGCAATAATGTGGACATGTCTCCAAAATTTATCAAATAATTAATCATTTAATTAATTTCTTACTTGACATGTAATTTGATTCCTAGTCAATAAATACAAAAGTTTGTTAAAATGTAGATTTATTAAAGAAAATAATCAGTATTTTTTCCAAATTTTCAGCAGTCAGTCTATTTCTTTTTACATCAAAAACATACTTAAGTGCTGAAAAACTCCGCTCGCAATCCACTGATGTTAATGGGGCAAACTTAAGTAGCTTTATAGGAATATTATTATTCCAGTATAATTCAGAGTTTATTTTCTGTTCTAAGTTGTGGGCGATAACCTCAAAATCGGGATTTCTGTCAAGGACGGCTTTCATTTTAGTTTGCAAACGGTTACCTATTTCTCCTGGTATACTGTCCAGATTATTTAATATATTTCTTATTTTACTTAAAGTGTATTCGACAGTATTTGAAGAAGACTGTAAATTCTCTATTACAACCAAAATGTATTTAAAATGTTGTGAAATGAACTGTAAATTGTCAACAACATCAGCCGACTGCATAATCTGTTTACATTTACGGACATATACACTGTCACGATTGCTAAATGTTTCTATAACTCTCTTTACTGCTGCAAAATTATCATTATAATAACATGCCGCTTGGATCCAAGTACCCCATCGTGTGATTACGGGCTGAGGTGGTAAGGGAATATTTAGATTCATTTGTCTAAACATGGCAATCCTGGAAGGAGCCTTGGAGAAAGTTTTTTTAACATAGGTGATCAATGTGTTAACGTCTTCGAAATTTTTTCTTACTTCTTCGCAAAGTCTATGGATTCCGTGTACCAAACAAGTTATATGCAAAATTTGTGGATATTTGGTTTTAATTTTGAGTCCAGCATTTAACATATAGCTTACCGAATCACTAGTAAATAAAAATATATTATTAAAATTGTTTTCAGCAAGGTCTTCCCACAGCCATTGTAAACTTGATTCAAAAAAGCTAAAGATTGTAGAACCGTTTACCTTATCCAAAACTTTAGATGCAATCAAATAACAAGTAGACGGCTGATTTTCTTGCAAATTTCTAACCAGAATATGTGCAATTTTGCGGTCTAAAGAGTCCTTAGTCTCGTCGATTGAGACCCAAAAGCATCCATTTCTTAGTTTTTCTCAAATTTCTATCACTTGTTTTTCATACACTTTACTAAATATAATTGTTCTCATGTACGACTCTGAAGGAATTTTAAGACCAATGCAATATTTCTCCAAAAATTTTCGAAAGTAAGTATTATTTAATTTGTTCCATGGTATATTTGCACAAATCATCATCAAAGCCAAATCAAAGCAAAAATTTTCTTCTTTAGTTAGATCATTCACTATTTTCAAGTGTAACTTGCTTTTCGTATGTCTGGTGAAATGAGACTTTCGAGATGTGTCAATATCAATTTTACATAAATTACAAAATAACGTCACACCATTAAATGAAAATTCATCATACCCCTCAATCCAATTTCGGACGGTATCAGAACTAGCTTCATGACGCGACATATTATTCAACAAATTACAACCAATTGGCCGACAAACATGGATTGGATAGTATTAGACTGACATGAGTCGACGTCATGTTTTTATCAATGCAATATTAATATGAGTGGCCAGTTTATCTGGGCACAATCTAAAGAGGTTGATCGCCAAGACTAGGTTCTTGTATCTATACACTTACCGCCTTACTTATAAACGCTTATTTATAAACCTATGTTAACTAATTTATGTTTTGTCCCCGTTTGACAAACGCATATGTGAAACTGACAGATAAGGATAAAACATAAATAGTTAACAGTTTGTGAATAAGGCGGTTAGTACTTAAAGCAGGAAACGAATATGTACATACTCTGATATTAAAATTCAATTTCTTAGTATTATGTGCTTTGGCCATATGTATTTTTCTATTAAGTTTATTATTAATACCCAAAACCTCTCAAAATTATGCAAAGGTATCGTTTTTAACATAATACGCAATTTGGTCGCCGTTGTGCATATACATGTAGTATCTGTTGAAGCTTGAATTTCTAAAACAAACATTGACTTTTTATAAAAAATACAAATAAAAATCAATACAGCCAATACTAATTTACATGTGTAGTTCTTTGTGCATGTAACCATCAACTTATGTAATGTAGAAAGCTTACCTTCATTATGGTTGCATTGAAATTCACGAATAAGAGCGATTACCATTTCCCAACATTTATCGAATTTTGATGAATCGATTTGTTTCAAGAGAAACTTCAAACACCTTTATTTAAAGTTAAAATAACAGGGGCATAAACAATAGTTATTTATTATACAAGGGGGCAAAGTTGTTGTTTAACTGTCGTGCCAATATTGAGACCTGAGCTAGCGAAAGATTCCAAAATTGAGCCACGAGCGTAGCGAGTGGTTCAAAAACTGGAATCTTGAGCATTGCGAAGGTCTCAAGGCACGAGAGTTGAACAAACTTTGCCGCCAAGTGTAATACAACTTTTTTCCCCTCACTATCGCGAGGAAATAGGATTACAAATCTCATCCAAATGTAAATTAACTTAAAGAAACTATTTAAAACTCTATGTCGAAACGTATCGTAGAATAGAGTTACCTATGGAACATAAATATTGCCAATGGCTTACAAAGTCACATGAGAAACGACCAATTTAACATGTGAGCTCCGATTGCGCATGTTTACTACGGTCATACAGATCCACTTATACTAGGCAGTAGGGGGCTATAGGAATTAGAGAAATGTCAAATTACTTTATTCACAAGTGTGTAAAAAGCGTTTTTACCCGCTCGTATTAAAGGATAAACGAGCGCTTTACGAGCTAGTGAGGGGAAAATGTCTTTAATCCCTGCAGAAAATGAAAATATATTTAATTTAGTATCTGCATAGTTGTTTGAATTTATATCAATATAAATAGTATAAATACGCATACGTACCAGTTCCACGTCGTATTATATTGATTTCTATTTTCGCCATTAATTCGTTGCTAAACTGGCGATATTCGGTACTCATCAGTAAAGAAAATGCCATTAATTAATTTTGCTGCCGTTTAGGTAAGGTACGTACATAATCTAGGTATGGCAAATATCACTGTAATTTGACAACTATCAATGTGAATATATATATATATATTAAGAAAAAGTGAATCCACGAAGGTTTTATATCTAGAGAACTAGAAGAACTAGTATCTATAATAAATCTACACTTTAACAAACTTTTGTATTTATTGACTAGGAATCAAATTATATGTCAAGTAAGAAATAAATTAAATGATTAATTATTTCATCAATTTTGGAGTCATGTCCACATTATTGCGAACAATGACGCAAATTTTTGCGATCTCTGTTTATCACATTAGCGTACTCGATTCGTGTAGGGGTGCAACGATACAGACCTCCCACATTCAATCACGGATCACGTATGCGAACCCGATTTATATCCACTTGTCAAAGAAAAAAACTATGTTTTTCATTTGCTCGGAGTTATTTCAACGATCATATTATGCTATGAAATAACAGTTTAGTGATGAAGATTTGTAATAAACTGATCCTCGCTCTGGTGGAATGGTAAATTTTCTAGCATGTTAGATTATAAGGTAGGTATGACATTTTTTGGGTAAATATTCCACATATGCCTACATATAAGAATGTTAAAAGTAGTATAAAGTAAATGGAATGAAATGTTATGTTTTATTCTCTTTTATGTTGAATTGTTTTGCTTAGCGCTGCCTGTAAGCTAGGCTAGCACCGCTAACTGGCGGTATTATCCTTTTGCCTGGAGCAGCTATGATTAAGAAGCTATCTTACACTGAAATTACATATATGCATGGATTTAGCAGTATTTGATTACTGGTATTATATAAAGACATTTTGAATAGGTACAAGGTTTGTTTAACTTACATTGTTCGAAATTTCCATTGACTGCAACTTTATATTATTATCCAGTACACCAAAATGAAATTAGATCTTTTTCGAGCAGGGCGGTAGGTCGAGAGAAAGGGACAAGGCTATACGAGTCGTATTCTCTGTCCCTTTCCCTGAACCGAAACTGTATGGCATTAGTACGTCATGGTAGTCCCTCAGGTATGCTAAACATTTAGCTTGAACACTTAGCCTATCTTACCTACAAAATTATAATGAAACATAATTTACTTGCAAGTATAATTCCAGGCTTCGTAACTATCCCGTCAAATAGTTTCTCAGTTTCCGAGCTGGACGAATGAAGCATCTTTTACGCTTTGTAATGTTCCAGTTTTAAGTTCCAAGCCGGATTGCTCAAATAATTTGGCTCAAAGGCACCTTTGTCAGAACTTTTAGCCACCTAAAAACCCGCCTTTCTTGCAATTCTGTATTATTCGATCAATCCGAATATTTCGGACATAATTAAGGACTAGGTTTGCTTTCCCCTTTATAACGCAACCGAGAGGACACTGATTTACAATTCTCTCGTTTCGATTTTTTTTTATCTCATATCAATAAATTAGCAATCTTTAGGGTCTCACCAAACCAATCGACGCGGAGTCGGCTTTCGCCGAGTGTTTTACACCACGCTATTCGCATTTAGCCGATCGACCGTCTCCGCGGTTGAACACCTGCGTTAAGCAGTCTCATCCTCCTTGCGGCCGTAGAAACGCTCGATCGCCTGCGGTAGCAGTTGTAAAGCGGCGGTCGGCTCTCTCGTGCTCCGTCCTGCCGTCGAGACGTCAGACAGCACGCGTACAGCCGCCGAGTCCGACGAACAGTTAGATAGGACAGCGGGTGATCGGCAATCGTAAATCTCATTTTTGGAGACACAGCTATTTTACATAATATTCATATGCCCGAATCTAACTTGCCCGAATTTCATTTGCCCGAATGATTTGTTTACCATAAAAATTGTATGACATACTGCTTGTTTACCCGAATATTACCTTCCATAATCATACAATGTCATCCTATTTCTTTTCCATATTATTAAGTGCAATAATATGGTTTAATAGAATATTCAAATGCCAGAAGCAATTGTTGTCATATTAATTGTTGGCCATATTATTAAATGCAATAATATTATTTAATGGAATATTCAAACGCCATCAGTAATTATCAGTTTTTTCAAATAAGTACTAGCTATATTATTAAAAGTTACAAGCGTTTGAAAAAACGGGCTTCTGGGAACCGGTCGACGAAGCCCCGCTGCGCGGGGCTTCTATTTCTGCTCTAAGGCATAAAAGGTACCTAACGAACCTATCCAGGTTAGGGTGGGGGAACTACAATATGTTCTTTTTTAATGCGGGGGGCTTCGCCCCCCGAGCCCCCCTTTTTTGATTTTACGAAAATGGGGATGCGTAGACAATGAATTAAAAATACTTAAGTATTTTTTAGTCAGCGCTTTTAACTCCGCCCTACCCTAGAAACCTAACCAATCCAAGTTGGTTTTGCCCTGGTTTATTACTTGAACATATTTTTAAACCATTATTAACCTAGCACTGTATATGCACAAAATTAAGTAAGCTAAACGAGTAGGATGCCATTCAACATTATGACAAATATTCTCGGCCAAAAAATTTAGGACGACGTTATGCGACACCACAGGCACCCAGAATACTAACCTAACCTACTTTTTAATAGCAGTTTCACTTTGTGGAGGGTCATTTGGATGACAAGTTATGTTATGGCATGTAACATTTACGGATTCCGATGATTCTGACAAAAAACATTATGGAAATTGTCTTTTCTGGTAGCTAATTTGGATGACAAACGATGTTGTGGCATGTGATAATTACGGATTTCGATGATTCTGACAAATGACATTATGAAAATTGACTTTATGGGAAACAAAGTTTCTGGCAATTAAAATAGTAATTAAAACAATTAATATAGTAAACAATAAGAATGACATAAGATGTTATGAGAAACAATATTATGTGTGTTGAATAGGATGGCAAATAAAATTATGGCAAATGAAATTCTGGCAAATGGGGGTATCCCGATTACGACAGTATTACTTCGTGTTGTCAGATCTATTGCAGATTTTAATGTGGGTAATAATTCAAATGAATAAATACAAACGCATCAGTAGCTACTTCGGCCGTCATCGGCTCTTTTCGGCCGTCGTCAGCTATGTTCGGCCGTCGAAGACGCTGAACGGCTTCCGCCAGCTCTGACCGGCCCTTATCGCAGGTACTCGGCCGTGATCGGAGCCGTTCAACTCTTTCCGGCACCGTACGGCGGTATTAGGAGATTTACGAATGCGAACGTGTGCGTTAGGCTGCAAACGGGGTCGTACGAATGCGAACAGCTTTACGGCAAAACGCCGTTTTCCCGTCGAAAGACGTCGTTTCGCGTGAGCCGATCCGATTTACGATGTCCTCGCTCTTATTGCGTTGACATAAAGCTTTTTCCGTACGCGATTAGCCGAAACGGCGTCGACTAGTTTGGTGAGACCCTTACATTCATTCGTCAGCCTAGTTAGGTATGTTGCCTAGTTTGTAGTAACGCTCCCTACGTAGCTGTACGTTTCGGGTTCGAATCCCGGCGAGGACATTATTTGTACACAGGGTGTTCCGGGTGTTCCACGAGCCACTGAAAACCTTGAACGGGGTGATTTGGTAGATTAAACTGAATAACTTTTACTATGGAGCTAACCCAGAAATCTCAAAAAAAATTGCCTTTTTCATATAAAATGTCGTGATCAATCGGTCAAAATGTATGAAAAAGACAATTTTTTTTTAGATTTCGTGATTGGCTCCATATTAAAAGTTGTTCAGTATAGCCTACTAAATCACCCCGTTCAAGGTTTTCAGTGGCTAGTGGAACACCCTGTATTTATTATCTCAAATATTTGTTCCTTGGTCGTGATTGTCTATATATTTAAGTACATATATGTATAATTGTATATATCTAGTATACTTATCGTCGCTAGGTACCTACATCACAAGCCTTAATTGGGCTTACCGTGGGACTAGGTCGATTTGTGTATGATTGTCCTGGAATAGGTATTTATTTCTTTTATATTTTATTCGCCTCTGGAATCTCGGAAAGGAACTCAACGATCTCGATGAAGTTTTCTTTTGTGGTATTTTCGGGGCGAACAATCTAACGTCCGAGTTTTCCAGCATACCGAATAAGTACCGAAATAATGTTAGCGCTCTTTCGTGCCCACTTTCCTCCACTTCACAACTTATCTCTAAGGCGAGGATCTAGCAAAAACATATATTATAAAAAAAAAAGCAAAAACTGTGTTTTTGTTAAATATTGTTCTCTAGATTCGGGCTATATAATTAATAACAATATGATACGTGAGCGTTTTAGTAAAACCGTCTCACTTTGTCTCTTCCCATAAGGACAGAATTGCCTTGTACCTTCATGCCAAGTAAACGTCTAAGTTCCCTTATGACAAGGGACAAAGTGGGACGTTCTTACATGCAAAATATCCATTTTTAAGTCATATTTAAAGTCGAAGTACCTACTACTGGTGACCGACGCTGCACCAATACTTGTTATCATAGCTGAAGTTGCCATTGATAAGATAAGATCAACTATTACATCATTTAAACGATGAAAAATGTGTGTGCCTTTAATGATGTACAAGAGCAATTAAAAAATAAAAAGCTTATTTCGAAATTATTTGCATCATTTTAAAATTTGCTAAGATTTATTAGGACTGACAGTTAATATTTCACACTCTCAATATTTTATATTAAAATTTGTACCAAGGAATCATCTATTAGGACTGCCAATAAAAGCACATGTCTCTTACTAGTACAATCGGGTTGACTAAGAAAATATATAAATAATTTTGTCAAATTTCGATATTGCCACCCTATAAAATACATATTTACAATTTATCAAAACTATCAAACTCTTCTCCTAAAACACATAATAAGACTTTAGGTAGATTTATAAATGAGCATAATATCGTGATTCAAATAAATACATTATGTTAACATGTTACGCACTGGTACTTCTACTTTAGTAATATATTTAGGTATTTTTTTTTTTTTATTTATTGAGAAATATATGTATGTACATACTATAACTGATTTTAACTTTTAATAGTATGGCATGGTAATTGTCAGTCGCAGTAATGAGCATTTGTGAACGACATGCTAATTGTTAATAGCTCCGTTCATTACTTATTAATATTATTCATAATTCTCCTCATAGTTATTATGTAAACCATTAAGGTAGACGTTTGATCAAATCATACTGTAATAAAACGACTTACCAATTTATTAACTTATTAGTATAATATAAAGGCCCTGACACTTTACTTACATAAGTTCTCAATTAATCATCGTTACTGACATAATGTAGTTTTCTAGTCACTTTTAGCAGACAAATGATTGTGTTAGCAAGTTAGCACATAATAATAAAAAATAAGTAGTTAATTTACCTACTATTCAATTATTCTATGATCTCTTAATATTACCGTTATAAAAAAATTGAAAATATCGGTTTGAGACGCAAACGCCATTATTACAGGTATATTCTTAAGTTGTATTTTATATTTACGCAATAACTTATAAATTTTTTATTATTGAATTTAACTCCTATTGAACTCCTATTTACCTACTTAACTTTGCGTATTTGACCTAACATTTACACTTAAAATGATTGTCTTATTGGATACTTATTAGGAATAGTAAATTTTACATTCTCGCAATCGAAATGGCTACGTGCACGACAGTGGCGCCGCCTAGCGATGGCAACTTTTAGGGAGACTATCAAATAATGACTTATAAACAAAGTTAATGTTTATTGTAATTATAAATGAAACCAAAAATTAAAATAGTATTGTTGATGTTATTTAAGTCTAATTTATTCAATAGTTTAACTGTAAAATGGATATCGTAATAAAAACCGGGTTTGAAAGCATTACGCACAATATTAGTTTCCAACCACAAACCGTGATAATAGGCAATAAATTAGTATCAGACCAGCATGTAAGAGATGTTGAAAAACTGCGACATAACGGCAAGAGTTACTTAATACGAGCCCTTGTAATTCGTCAGACATCTGTGACGCTAAAACCCTACAAAACCAGTTTAAACGTAAGTAATTTTATGTGATGTCAGAACGGTATTTCGTGAAAATTATTTGTCATTTATCACTTGTTCTTATCCCGCTTATTATATTTTACAGATCAATGATGCTCGTGTCGTCACTAGTGTAAAATGTGACTGCGTTTATAATCAGAGCAGCAAATGCAAACATGTTAGTGCTTTGATATCATATATTAACGACACCATCAGCTTGTCAAAGACAAGTAATGAACAACAGTGGGGCAAACCTAGTGTTCGTCAATTTGTTCACCGCCGTTATTATTACACCCAACAACGCAACAACAGTTATGACCCATTTTTTTGCTTCGTTTTATACTGAAATGCTTCAATTTGACAGCGACTTATCCCGATTAAGTTACAATTCTTGCCACGTCGTGCGCTGCGATCGTTTCCTTTACTCCCACCACCCGCTTCGCACATAGCCAATTAGTGAGTGTATTCTAAAACCCATATTATCACGATATGAAATAATATATCTTGAATAATTATCTCTTGGTATTATGGATACCTTTGTCGTCCATTATTCATGGTCTGAAAATAATTAATAAATACCTGTAGGTACCTAAATATCTTAAATAGTGTTATACAATTTCATTTAACTCTTGGTTGCTCTTGATAACTAAGAATACTCGTAGAGCGCTATTCGAATTTAGTTGATAGCGAAAATATTTTAGATGACGTGCAATGAAATGTCGTCTTTGTGTGCGATAGATAGGCTTCAAAGTATCACATTTCGGGTGGAACAACTCGAGAGTACTGTTAGGGCATTTCGTATAAGATAGAAATCCTAGGCCAGGAAATAATATTTTTTTGGACTTTTTCTATGGACTTATCCGTTCAATACCTGTTCATTTATTTGACTATATTCTTTTTTGCCTTCGGTTACCAGGACATGAAATGGGTTTTGTCCATTGGTGTGTATACTTATTTCATTGCATATATATTTGACAAAACCATTACACAGACTAACCCTACCAGGAACCCTACCTTCTCACCCCCATGAAAAGGGCTAGTAGGCATCATATTCATATTCAATGGCATGACTAGTTAGCTGGAAACCCCTGACTACCTGACTTTACAGTAATGTATTTTATCGATAAATAAGTTGCCAAACCTAGAAAAATCAATAATTCATGAGGAACGAGTTGACGAATATCACTCATCGTTATTGAACTAAGTAAATTATATTAGTTGTGATGCCTCCTTGCGCTTTACGGTCGTTTGCACTTCTATCTCGGACGAGACACTTAGCGAATCCCGTTAATCTTATTAATATAACCTCATATATAATTATTAGTATTTGTGATTCATAAATACTGCGATGAATTTTATCGTCAAAATCACCAATACCCACGTTTTAATTCAATGACTTATAAATCACACCACGTGAAGTTGTGTAATGACAACATTAATTGCGTAATTTACCAGCTCTCTAAAATTTACGTTATTGATTATAAAATCGATAGCATATTCTGTCATTAAGGTAACAATATGAAAAAACATCTAGTTCGTATTCAAATAAATGTCCATCATCATAAAAAAAACATCAATTACTCGAGAGACAGGTATTCTTCTGCAACTCATAAACTATCGAATGCTTTTTTTACATGCAACAGTGATATGGACATGTAATGGCACGTACAATTATTAACTACAATGTAAAAATAATAGTCAAAAAACGTCATTATTTATAATTTTTTTCTACTTCCGTACTTTTATTTGTCACTTACATGGTCGTGAACACACCTTTAAGAGCGGGCCTCAACCTACGAAAAAATCTGAATTCACCCGTGGGCCCCGCTCCTGTTGCTCTGTGTGCGTGACGGCGCGCCTACTGTCGTCCCGCTCGCACACTCGCATAGTATATGCCTGAGCAACTACATGAAACTGTGCCCCTACCTTACAGATGTCAAGATAAGTCTATATTGTATATACCCTATAAACGCACTCGTGTTTACACGCAGTGCGTTTTTTGCATTTTAAGACACCTCGTGTACATAAGACTTAATGAAACACATGGATGACAACCTAATTAAAAAAAAAACTGAAGAAACAGTAAACTATAGAGGAGCTTTCTTTTTTAATTGTCGTCTCCCACCCGACCTTGATGATTAATAAAATTGTGTTTGACTAAGATTATTTCTCAAATTTCCAATTTTATTTAAAAATAAATGTGTGGTCGTAGAAAAAGTATTGTATGCAACATTTTTTTATTGAGTCAAAAAATTCTCGTGGCGTCTTTAATAACAGTTTTCGGCTTCGCCTCAACCTCATCTTTTTTGACCTCTCTTAAACAAGAGCTTCATAAAATACTATAATATATCGTACTGTTTTGTTTCTCTCCGCTATATTATTATGCGTACAAGCACATTGTTTTTGGCGTAGCTATTCTGCTATTGCGTATATTATTGATACACTCTGCTACGTTTAGCCATAGGCTTGATTTATATCTGTAATGAACAATGCTTATTTTCAGGAGAAAACACAATTCTGCACAATGTATCGGGAGAGTTTCGTTCAGGAGAACTGACGTGCATCCTCGGCCCATCGGGCGCTGGGAAGTCCTCCTTGATGAACATATTGGCAGGTTACGCGTAAGTTTACTATGAATAATGAATCATTTTTATGTATGGTTGGTGTAACGTTATGATGTTAGCCCACTGTTAAAAATGAACCGTTTCATAAGATATATTTTGACACTTGAACAAGTAAGAGCGTCAACAGTTGAAGGGTGAAAGAGGTGCTTTAATCCGAGTTAGAGATATATCGAGATACTATTCACTCTACTTTTTATTTACAGGGTATATTAAAATAATGTATTTAACCGAATAATTTGCCTTACACATATAAATTGTATGGAGAAGGTTGAAAGTTGATACAGCAATCCATTAAAACATATACTTATTGTCGCTTACGTGACGCTGTGGTAGCAAACCTAATAGAATGTGCTAGGTATGAACTAGCTACTAAGAAACACTGTCAATCTTAAAGCCTTAATAATGATATTATTATTTCGATACTCAGCTTCCTAATTTACTATCTCAAAGATGCCACTAGTGAAAATATTTTTTCCCCTCACTAGCTCGTAAAGCGCTCGTTTATCCTTTAATACGAGCGGGTAAAAACGCTTTTTACACACTTGTGAATAAAGTAATTTGACATTTCTCTAATTCCTATAGCCCCCTACTGCCTAGTATAAGTGGATCTGTATGACCGTAGTAAACATGCGCAATCGGAGCTCACATGTTAAATTGGTCGTTTCTCATGTGACTTTGTAAGCCATTGGCAATATTTATGTTCCATAGGTAACTCTATTCTACGATACGTTTCGACATAGAGTTTTAAATAGTTTCTTTAAGTTAATTTACATTTGGATGAGATTTGTAATCCTATTTCCTCGCGATAGTGAGGGGAAAAAAGTTGTATTACACTTGGCGGCAAAGTTTGTTCAACTCTCGTGCCTTGAGACCTTCGCAATGCTCAAGATTCCAGTTTTTGAACCACTCGCTACGCTCGTGGCTCAATTTTGGAATCTTTCGCTAGCTCAGGTCTCAATATTGGCACGACAGTTAAACAACAACTTTGCCCCCTTGTATAATAAATAACTATTAATTTAAGTTATATCGTTGTGGTTTTCAGTACAGTTGGTGTTTTTTTACGTACTAGTGCGGGAAGTGGTTCATTTTTTGTCAGGACGAAACTTCGGAGCGCCATCTGTACTGAAAAATGTCGTACGATACACATGCGAAAAGGAAATTCTCCTTTCGGTCGTGTTTTAATTTATTGCCACACATTTCAAACTTAATTTTTTTCGAAATGTACTATTTCGACCAAAGTCACCCCATTTCCATTCTAATGTCACTATCAATTAACAAAATACAAAGGTTTTCGTTATTGGCACTGTAATATGATGCCAGTGTAGATCAAACACTGAAAGATCCAAATCACGCTGACATTACTAAGAGCGTACGTTTTAGTGCCTTATAACATCTATCAACGTGAAATTTCTATACTGTAAGGACCCATTTGGGATCGTGTAGTGATGAAGCAGATTGCCTGATATTGAAAAAGCGATGCCATGGTGGGAAAGAAATAAAAATAAATGGTACCTTAGTTGAGAAAGCGTTGTGTTTTAGTTGTGTAGGTAGATATGCTACTTACTACACAGGAGATGAAGATTGACGAATCGAACGGCTTTCATAAGATTTACCTATAAAAAATATATATTGTTTTAATTAATGTATCCTAATATCTTAGAATAACTTTAAAAAATGTAACCACTCATACAAAGCGAGTGATTTATTAGAGTTCAATAGTACGGAAAAGTCAATTTTCTATGTACGTTTTCGATGTTGGTCCCATCGTAGTGGTTGGTACGTTTAGGCGGAGGTCGTCATATTCTTGGTAAGTCCTTTTCGAGATAGGTCATGTTCGGTTGATGCCACTTTCTGAAGATGTCATCTTCTGAGAAGGCCGCTTTCGGAGAGCGACACGTTCTAATTACGTCACTTTCTTATATCGCCACTTTATGAGTTCGTCGCTTTCTGAGTTTGTCGCATTCGGAGTACGTCACTTTTGCATTTTACGGCGCTCCTGTGCGTTTCCGCAAATTGACGCCTAAGAAACTAATGATCCTGATCAGTAATGGGATCGATTGACATAAAAAAAAGAATGCAAGAAAAATCAATCTAATTCTATGGAAAAAAAGATTCCGACTGTGGTGCTGGTGACCTTTCTAGTACGTTGGTATGGTGATTTGTATCAGAAAAAAACACGAAAATGGACTGTCGAAAACTTGATAGGTAGGTATGTGATTTATTTAACGTTCATTTTTATTTTATAGTAGGTTGAGTAATGAAAACGAGCACAAATGGAACATTATTTTACGAAATAGCAACTTTTAGAAATGACAGTTGACTTCCAGTTAAGCAGAGCGTTCATGGCAGGCCGCCTTGCAGTCCGTCTCTATGCAGGATTGTGTAACAGGATTAACAGGATTGTGTAACAGAAGATGGATACTATCAAATGTATGAAAACGTAAAATGTATGAAAGTGTCACTTCTGTACTTTAGTACTATTACTTATTCTGTGATAATACATAGTTATTTATTATACATACAAGGGGGTGAAGTTGTTGTTTAACTCTCGGGCTTGTACATATTATTATTGAGAAACGAAAAAAAAATGTTTTTTCTTGCATTCTTTTTTTGATGCCAATCGATGCTATTCCTGATCTGGATCATTAGTTTCTTAGGGGTCAACTTGCGAAAACGCACAGGAGCGCCGTAAAATGCGAAAGTGACGTACTCCGAATGCGAACAACTCAGAAAGCGACGAACTCATAAAGTGGCGATATAAGAATGTGACGTAATTAGAACGTGTCGCTCTCCGAAAGCGGCCTTCTCAGAACATGACATCTTCAGAAAGTGGCATCAACCGAACATGACCTATCTCGAAAGGGACTTACTAAGAATATGACGACCTCCGCCTAAACGGGTTGGTAGACTCGATCGGTAGCGGTAACGAACGTCGTTCCGTTCCATCCTGAATATTTATAAGATGATAGAACGATTAAAATCTACAAATTACAATTTTGTTAGAAGCTCTTAACAATACGTTATACATACAGTGTGTAAATCTAATACGGGCGATTAAATAAACCAGGCATGGGATTCATTAGTGTAATAGTGTAGGTTTTTTTAAAAGTTAAATTTAATTATGACCCAACAATTCTTTTTAACATTATCGGATCAGCAATGTAGGTACGAATATTTGTTATTGTTTATATGACAGTTATGTCATCTGTTTTTGAAATTAGCTGTCAACAAGTGTTTAACCCGCGTATGTTGCTCTACATTGCGCGCCGAATTATTTTGTATGGAAAATTTTGTTGCTCTAATTTTAAGTAAAAGTTATTTGAATGTACTTATTATGTCGTAAACTAACACCCGTTAAGAGCTTCGCTCATATTAGACTTACACCCTGTATACAGTCATGTGTGTGTATGTTACATCTAGAGATGGTAAATATAGTACGTACATCCTCGTATAAACGCATTCTCTTTATGTGTAAAAATATCAGCTAACATAAAAAATAAATGCGGTAGTTTGTCTATAGCGTTCTGTTGTAAAGCAAAGTTATGAATCGTAAAGGGAACGGCAGGAAGCATTATTGTTTCACAGACTGCCACGCGGTTGAGCAAAATTTTATAAGTTTTACTTATCTTGCTTGTTGTCTTGCTGTGTTAGGTATGTACACATTTAAGTAACTATTTCGAAATCGCAGGATACTACAAGACAAATGGATAATAATATTTGTATATTAGTTCTACAGATATAAATATTAATTAGGAAATAATACACTCCGTTAATTATTTTAAATACCTACTCGTACCTACTAATGTTGATTTTTTTACATATCACACACCTAGAGCAAAACAGTAATAACTCAAAATGTGTGTATTTTTTGTTAAGGGTATTTGTGATCTAAAAACTTCGTACCTAGTTAGATCTCGATTATACATACCCTTAACAACAATTTTGAGTTAGCATTGTTTTGATTAGGTGTGCGATATTTAAATAGTTAAAATAAGTTTCTTTCCATTTAATTGAATATTCAGCTACTGATTTTAGCCTACACATTTGGTTTTTTTTATAATTTTATGCTGTCCTTCTAGATGACTTACTTAATTATTTGTACAAATTTCCTTTAAAACGTAATGATTCGTATGTAATATTTTTGTATAACATTATTATGTTAATGTATTACGAGCCCTCTAAAATCAAAATACTTACTGTTAAATTAACTAACTCACTAATGAAATTAGATTATGTCAAAAACAAGCTTTAACTAAAATACCACTTCGACCTGTCAAGTGTAGTTGGACCAATTTAGTATGAAATATTTTCATGACAACAATAATTTAACAGATTACTACAAAACATTATTTTATTATAACGATTTAAGAGGCAGTTCGGATAGATATAGAAATGGAAAAATACAAATATTCGTAAACAAAACTGGCATTCGGCAAATATGAATATTCGTTTCCGTCGCGTTACCTACTAATAACAATACAACTATGATTCAGCTAAAATTTGCACTCTACTTGTAAAATTAACTCGCACGTTTCACTTTGAAAGTTGTTGGACAAGCAGTCACATTGTAACAAGTTTGTTTTGTTGGACGTCATGCTGTGAGTTAAAATACATTTTGACTATAATATTTTCCACGTTAGTTAAATTATGACACGAATGTAGATAGAACGCCGGATTTACGCCGGACTTAGAAGATAGTTGTAGCTAATATAGCTACAGTACAATTTGATCTGGCTCAAGACCTTAGACCTCGACTGACCTGACACAAGAACATAAAATGTCCCCGACATCAGACGAGATTAAAATGGCTCTTACTCAGCTCAAAAATAAGAAGGCGCCTGGAGAAGACGGAATTGCAGATATAGCTCTCCGAATCACTAAACTGAAGTGACGGTGCACAGTGTGCGGGGCAAATTGCACGTAGAACCGATCGCCGCTGGGGAGGGAAGGTTCTCGAGTGGCCGCCACGTACCGTAAGGCGTAGCGTGAATAGGATCTGGGGGTCCTACCCACACTGCGCAGGTCACCAGGGGGTGACCTGGTGAAGGTCGCATGAGTGCGCTGAGGATGGGTGGCGCAGGACTGGTCATTGTGGCTACGAGTATATTCCCCCAAAGATTATGTCTCCCTATGTTCAGCAGTGGACGTCTTTCGGCTGATTTATGATTATGATGACAATTACCATAAAACAATACATTTAGTACATGAAAGCAACAATAGCGATCAGACAATCATTATGTTGTTCATTTTTCCTTTTGCAGGTTTCATACAACCCATGTGTCAATAAAAAATATTTTTAAAATAGCCGAATATTCTGTTGTTCGGCCAAGAACACGGTATTTGATAAAATCACTAAATTCTAGTCTCCCTACTTACAGCAGAGTACCTTCCAAAACTAGTAAATCCGTCTAAGCTTAACCCTGACTATATTTTGCAATTTTCCTTTACAGTTCAAACAATGTAAGCGGGCGAGTGACAGTAAACGGACACGCACGCGACATGCACGTGTTCAAGAAGCTCTGCAGTTACATAATGCAGGACGATATGCTGCAGCCACGGCTAACGGTCATCGAGGCCATGAGGATCGCAGCTGACCTCAAGTTGGGCAAGGAGCTGGGCAGAGCTGAGAAGCATCTTATAGTAAGTGTCATATTGCACATCATACATAGACTATCATACATAGTTGTATAATGCAGGACGACATGCGGCAGCAACAGCTGACGGTCATGGAGGCTATAACGATCGCACCTGACAAAGCTGGGGGGCATCTTATATAGTAAGTGTAAAGTTAGTTCACCGGTAAATAATACTGATTTTATAAATGAGATTCAAATTGTTGTTGTTGTTGTAATTCCTAGGGCACCCCAGAGGTGCATTGGGCCTCCACAAGATCCTTCTTTCAGATTACGCTTTTCTGTCTTGAGCAACCTTCTTGGCTTCGCTCCAGGTCAGGCCTACGGCTTCTTTTCCACGTATGTACAGGGTGACCACGAGCTTTTCCACCTTGAGGCCTCCACTCAAAGGCGATACTTGCGAGGTTTGTTGCTCCTCTTCGCAGAATATGCCCGATCCATCTCAATGCGATGTAAAAAAATGGCAGAAATAATATTAAGTAAGAAGTAACCTTAGTAACAAAAGTAGCATAACATCTTTGAATCTGAGAACTTATTTTGATGTTTATGTTTAGATAGGTACATGTAGGTATTCTTGTCATCGAACATTTGTATGGACAACTCTGACATGTATGTATGAGACACTGGTAACGCTCATTCGCTTAAAACTAATAAAAATAAATCAGTGCCCGTTCCGAAAACCTCAAAACATGTTTTGATTTGGGTTACCTACGTATGTTTTTTACGTTACTGTACTGTTAGTCATTCTATCATGATAAAAACAACAAAATTGACAATATATCACATGAAGGTATGATAACACATTCGTATGAATGTTCTTTCAAAGTCTTTGTAAAACTGCAAACATGTACAAGTAAACTCGAATTTGGTCCGGCAGTTCTGTTTTCCAACGGATGTTATAAATTTGGCTGTACTCTAATCAGTGTATATGGTCGAGGCCGACCGCTTTTATATCATCATGGCATTGGGGTCATGCTCCCTGCGATTTTCTTTAAGTGGACTCCATTTATCTGTACTTGCCTTTTTCTATAGATAACCGGTTTTACACCGGCCTTTTCGGATTTGTTGGCAAGAGCCGGATAAGATCCTTTTAGGCGGGATTAGTTTTGTCCAAGACCCTTTTTACTGGCGGTTCAAAAACCACAACGATACGAATTAATTATGTAGCCGTTTGTTAGGGGATTTTTATTTGTCTTTTGTGTAATTCGTGATAGAACCTTAATTAATACGCTGCTGGAACATTCTAAATAAAAGTCTATTCCTTGATTTCTCATGTTAATTCAGATTATTAATATACCTGAAACTGATCTTAAGATTGAATTAAATGCATTTAAATGTAAATGTAATTATCTCATTTTATTTTAGTATTTATAATATTTAATTACTCTTAGACTAATTTATAATATACTTAATTGTAAAACAAAAAGCTTTTGACTGTAGCTTTTCTATGTAAGCCGCTTAATGTTGATTAGGTATGATCTTTTTACGTGATACGTAAGTGTTTGAGATAAAATATGTAGAATAAATAAAGTGTCTACTTTGTTTCAGGTAGAAGAAATCTTGCAGACTTTAGGTCTCTGGGAACACCGGGAGACAAGGTCAGAGTGCCTGTCCGGGGGACAGTCCAAGCGGCTTTCGGTTGCCCTGGAACTGGTCAACAACCCACCTATCATATTTTTGGACGAACCTACCACGTGAGTGAAGAATCCTTTTTTAATGAATTGCTCTATTTCGTACCTTACAGATCAGCAAGATTTGCGATATCATGAGCTGTAAAACATGTGTCAAATAAGTATGTCCAAGAGTAGGTATACGGTCTCATAAAATACGACCTTCTTATTATGAGCAGGAATGGTTACTTGTGTCGTGATGGATAAACACTATCTAATCATAACGAATGCGTGCGTTGATTCCCATGCTCGATGAAGGATTCAAATGTTAACACCCGAATGAAAATATTTTTCTCAAACATGCAATGAAATGTTGTCATTATGTTCGTCATAATAGGCTTTAAAGTATGACGTTGCAGGCGAATGACCTCGAGATTATAGTAAAGGATTTTCATACAATATTATTTAAATAAAATATAAAAATATATATAAATATTGTTGAAACAAAACCATTATTAGTTATTTCGCGTATATTAATTACGGGTCACCCGTAGACCACGAACGCAGTGTTCGAAACATCGGGATGTAGTTAAATTTAATTAATATACGCGATATAATCCATTTAAATAGTTTTATTTCAGGAGTAATCATCGCGGTAAGCAAAGCAATGATTATAAATATTTTTATAATTTTAGTAACGAAAATAACAGTGTTAGTTTAGTATTTATTAATAGCTGTTTAAGATAATTTGCCAGTTGATAACTAGTAGACCTCTTGTTTCCTGCTTTTATGTTCCATCTAATGCAAAAAAACTATAGGTAAATGAAGAACACATGATGATATAACACAATTAGGATTCACCATTTATCATAATTAGTATCTGCACGAAGTTTTAGAACTTAACAATGTTCCTATAATGTACAGCTTGGGACTCCCTATGTTAACATAAAGCTTCTGACAAAAACACGTCATTCCTGAACGAAACATTTTATGCATCCGGTCGGGTGGTTACAAAGTAGTGGGAGCTTCTGCCCCGCCGAGCAGAAACCCAAGTTAATTCATTGAGAACACATTGCCTACTTCTTTTCATGTTGTAATTGTATAACATCCGCACCCATCACACTTCCAACGCATCCATCCACAGAGCTATAGAACTAATTAATAACTTTTTAGCTACGATTCAAAATGCTGACATTTTCTCTTATAGATGGACACAACTTAGACGAAAAATTAATCATTACCTTAATACCTGCTACTATACCCTATAATTTTTCCTTTTCATTATTTTGAGATAAAATGTTATTACTATTAGAATTATGTTAGCTTATAGATAATTCCACATGTAATGTCTTGGCGTAAGCTGTTTTTTACATGGTTGTTGTTGAATAAAGAATAAAGAACCAAATGCGTACAGACACATTGTGAAATAACCCGTCTGTAGATATCCCGAAAATACTGAACCAATCATTATCAAAATTATATTCGTCTTTCAGCCATCCCGGGACAATAGTTGAAAAGTTTGATTTTAAGACTAGTGATTATTACTAAGAAACATAATCACAGCAATTAGTGAATAATTACATACATAGATTGATGCCTATGTATTAATTCATCAAGATATGTCAACTTCAGCTTTCACCCATGTCCCCTCAATTACTATTCTATCTTTTAAGTTACTTACATACATTAATCTTCTTTACTAGAAAGCGCTTTTAGAATATTAGTTTACCTGTCTAGATTGATTCTGGACGCAAAGAGGTATTATATTAAATTAATATTTGAAAAGGAATTCAATTCGTGGAATATCTTCTAAGATAGAGATAAATGTGGCCTTTGAAATTACTTTGCCGAGTTAAAATGGTAGTAGTGACGTAACTAATATTATATATGATCCGATTTTAATTGCATCGTTTTATCAAAGCATTATATCAAGTGCCGGTATAAAAATACCAGCATGCCGTCGCCCTTAGATTGGTTTGTTTTAGAGACTAATTAGCAGCAACGTGCATTCACCGTAAAATACATACATCTACGTGCTTTGAATGTTCATTTGAATACTAGTGCTGTTCGATATCAAATTATCAAGATAAGTGCAAAAATAAGTATCGAAAGAATCCATTCATAAATATGTTACGACGTTCTTGTAAATGTAAAGGTGCATTTAGACCATTCGAGCATTCGCTCATTCTATTCCCCACTCTACGAAATTCGTTTGTAAAAACAAAACGTGACTCGTTTAAATTTCGGTGACTTCGTAGAATGGGGATAGAATGAGCGAGTACTCGTTTGGTCTAAATGCACCTTTACACAGAATTAGAGTGCACTGAGACATATTTTTGAACATTTTTGTGAACATCTTATTTTGTCTTTGACTGTACTCACGCATAAGTCATAGAAATCAAAGTGATTCTTAATTCTTCGTAACCACAAGTCGTTGTCATTATCAAAAGTATTGTGTTGTTTTCCTAGTATTCAGTCAATTGATTTATTGCGGTTTCATGATTCCTTACGTTGCCTACGGTTTCAATCGACGATTCATAGCATACACAAAGTTAACTTATACTTTTTGTAAATAACAATATATTCATACATTTGTATAATATCAATAAATGTGAATTTGATGTATATCTATCGTAATAAATTAGATAAATTTGCTGCGGCTTCAAGTCGAGCTGAAAAAGTCCCTGAAAAGGTCTTATTGTCAGGTTCTTTGAGTTCGCCGAAACGTTTTGCCTCTTGGCGTCTGCAATACATTCAGGTCAAGTGCTTAAGCGCAAGTTTACCGCTTGTAACAATAGGCCAAGTTTCTTTTATTATAATTTTTGACCTCTCTTCAACTCCGGAATATAACTCAGGATAAAAGTTATGTTACTTTTCCCGATGGAGTGAACTATTTAAGTTAACTTTTATGTGTCCGTGCGCGGTATAATAATATTGCCTTTAATTAAAATGTAATGAATTAAACTTTGAATTTGAAATAATTCTAAACGCAATTTTAACTAAAATAATTTTATGCCGCTTATATTGGAGTTGGTTTTGATACTAAATGAGTACCTACCTACGATACGATAGAAAACATTTTAATTCTTAGTATGATAATTTGATATCCCAATGGCTAATATTATACTGAATTAGTCGGTAATTTTCAACATATTAGAGAACATACAGGTATTTATAATAATAATAAGAAAAGTTGTTTTGTATTTTACTGATCCATTTCTTTATTCTTACATTTTAATTACTTGTAAACAATGTAGTGTCGTATCAGGAGTTCAGAACATTAGCAGGACAACGAACGGAATGGCGTTTACTCCACCGACAAGAGCCAGGCTCTTAAGTAGAAAAAGAAGAAACAATACAATGAATGTAGTTGCGTATTATGTAAAACGGTGTTCTTTAATATATGATAACCGGAAATAACTTTTTAAATATTTTATAATGTTGACATTCATAATTGCAATGTAACGTGGCTACGGTGATATCTAGTGGTTCATAATTAATAATTAAAGGTATAGAAAACGTGATGTACAAACTGACTTTTTATGCAATTTTCATTTCAACTCCTGAAGCAAACTTAAAAATAGCTATATCGACTCATACGTTCATTAAGTTCTTCAATAGTTCGCCTTAAACTGACCTGCTCTATTATTAAAATAGTGTTATTATAATTCAATGTCAATGCTTTATCGAGTAAAGAGCTAGAAGTCGATTTTGCATAAATAAGTTTATTTTTAAGCCACTGCCCTTTAACTGACTCTCGAAAGACCAATCTAGGTTTTGTTGATATTAGGCTTTATAAACTACTTTCCTAAGTAGGCAACTCTTTTCATTAGCGTCAGCCATTATTTATCGACGCCGTTAAAGTTTCAAACTCGTTACAGTTCATACCCAATAGTAAAGTTAATTAAAATTGCAACCTTATATTTAATCCATTATAATGTACAATTTAATTTAATATACAAATATAATTTCAGACCTTGTTATAAACTATTTTAGTCAGCTCTCCCAGATTCCTTTGACTAATTCGTCTAGTTTATTCTCCCATCAGATAATTCGAATAACTCGGTTCAAACTTACACAATACTAGCGAGCCCCGGCTGTGCGCGAGTACAATGCTGATACTGAAACCTTCCCCATAATATGACTCTCGACCAGACGCGCCCGTGCATGGGCAGCGCATAAGGATTCATAGGTATAGTTGCGCTGCAGTTCACTGCGATCGCCAATTCACCTGCCAAGCGTGGCGATTATGGCATATACCCCCCAAATTTTTGGAGGCGTTTGCCCAACAGTGGACGTCACCTGGCTAAAATGATGATGGTGGTGATAAAATAACTCTACCTATTAAAAAACCGCACCAAAATCCATTGCGTAGTTTTGAATTTAATTATGCTTAACAATAACATACTTACATAGGAAACAGCAGGAAATTAAGACTTTGTTTTATACCTACTATAGTCGACGCCGACAGTTAATAAATCATTACTTTGAATAAAGTGACATGTTATCCCGCGTGTTCGGTTTAATTTCTTATTCAAACCATTGTATTTAGAATGTGCCCATAAAAAGGCCGTATTTACACAAAAGCGACAACTAAGTTCGGGTTTATGAATTACATCGCACATTTTACCTTAATTTACGGACTAAGTATGACATTTTCGTTTTACTATTAAACAGCTACCTTTTTCCTAGCGAGGGTTACATGTTGAAGGCTGTATCTTTGTGTAGGTAACTAATATAAATGGAGGGTAATATAAGTAACATCGAGAGGCTAATCGAAACAAAATTTTGGTCGTGAAGTTCGTTTGATTTAAATAAAATAACAAAAATCATTACCGAAATCAACCTAACTAGTCCCACGGTAAGCTCAATTAAGGCTTGTATTGTGAGTATACATAGTATAAATACATTACTCGTATATACTTAAATATATTGAAAAACAAACAAGACCAAAACACAAATATTTGTGATAAGCGTATAAATCCACGCCATCGCCGAGATTCAAACCCGGAAACGCCGTTCATCGTAGGCAGAGTCATTACTAACTAGTCTACGTAGGGTGATTTGTTTTTTTATATGTTGACTTTTCCTTCGCCAGTAGAGGTATAGCTAGCCCCCGTTTTGTAAAGAATCTCACATATCGTTAGCAGAATAGACGCAAGCATTGCAGTGAAATTCCGTGCCTAGCGCGACGCTCGATCTTGCTGCTATTTTCCACTTCGTTGGACGCTTTCAGTAGTTCGGTGACCAGCCAATTGCCTAATCTGACGCTAGCCTCGTCCTAGTCTGATCGATACTGCCAATTTGTCAAACACGAACACCAATTCGTGCTACGTTTCACATTTAATCAAAGTACTTAATGAAAAGTAAATCGTGATGATGGCTATGGTAACTCACAACTACTCGTAGTTGATCAACTCGAGGCCTTCGAGTTTCGTGTAACTGGAATTTTTGTCAGCTAGTCTACCTGCCTCTACCCTCATCTCCCCGAAATCTGAAATTTGTGTCATTACAACTAATTGTATTTAAGTGCATGTTACTTGTATTAAAGTGTATGTATTATCTTCGTAATGATTAAGAATGTTTATAAAGGTAAAAAAACCTTTTCATTATAATAAAAAGGTATAAGTGCCGTTAAGATACGTGCTTTTGTTTTGGTTAAAACATTTTACATTGATTCGACACGCAAATGGCCGGTTTTTACAGCATTTCTCGAAATCGGGATGAATATAAATTACTCATTGTGTCTGTCTTCAATTAACTCTGATAAACGGAGTACGTTTTTCTAAATTAAAACATTTAGCTTTTTTCAAGCATCGATCAATTTGCTCCTACCACGCTGGCGACAGGTCAATGTGCTTGCCACGAGTTGGCCAGGTACTTTACTTTAGCATTTACTCTATATGTAAAGTTGTCTACCACACTCGAGCTTGATAGAATAAACTACATACAGTAAGATTCGCGTAACTCGTGGTATGGCCGCAACTCGGACAGCGGCGATAAAATGTATGAAACAAACATGTTGTTACTCGCACAGTCTAAAGGTGGGTCACACCAGATGCGTGTACGTGCGCGTGCACGGAGGCGGCCGGCGGCGGGTGGTGACGGGTGGCGGCGGGCGGAAGCGGGTGGCAACGGGTGCAGCACCGCCCCCCCGTCGCCGCCCGCCTCCCCCCGGCGGCTAGTCACACGTCACACAGCGGTGCTGCAGCGTGCGCCAACGTTGCGTGCACAGCTCTGCAGCTATGCGTGCACAGCTCTGCGTGCGCAGCTCTCGGTGTGAGAAGGGTGCCGTGCACGCCACGCAACGCGCACGTACACGCATTTGGTGTGACCCAGCCTTAAGCTCGTGTAGGTGCACGCGCGCCATGCATATGTGAGTGATATGAGACGTGCCAGTGCGCTCCCTAGCGCGAATTTCGAGTATTTGTTTCTATCACTCTAGCCGTTGTTGAAGTAACAGAGACAAATCCTCAAAATTTACGAATTTCGAAGTTAATTGTAGTAGGCCTGGGCGCTTAGACAAGTTGCCAATCGCTAACGCTTAATCATCAATCGTAAGCGAAAGGCAGCTAACTGTCTTTGTCGTACTAATACGAAAGAGTGACAGAGAGGGAAAACTACGATACGCTACTAAGCGCTAGCGATTGGCAACTTGGCTAAGCAACCTGGGTGTCACATATGCGGTCACTGGTGAGAGGGAGATGGTGCACATTCGGTGGGAGGCAGGGTGTGGCCATACTATACGTTATTACTATTTATTATACTGTGTGTATACACACATACTACTGGTCTCAGTGTCGGCGGTACCTGAGGGAGTAACATGATCTCTTAAACGCGATTCAGTTTAGGTTAGGTCTGTATTTTTTTACAGTTATTCTATGGAATTGACACATCGCGAATCAGATTAGTCCCTAAACTTAATCGTATTAAATTATAAATATTAGATGTCATATACCAAAGAAAAGTATTAAGTAGTATGACTACTGGAGAAAAATTAAAAGTACAAATCAAAATATTTAGTTAATAAATGATTTGTGTTTTCGCAATACGTTGAATCGTATTAGTAGATCGTGGCAGCCCTGGGTGCTTAGACAAGTTGCCAATCGCTAACGCTTAATCGTCAATCGTAAACGAAAGGCAGCTACCTGTCTTTGTCGCACTGATATGAAAGAGTGACACAGAGGGAAAACTACGATACGCTACTAAGCGATTGTCAACTAGGCTAAGCATCCTGATCTAAAAAACCTAACGCAGATCGATTCAAGCAGTTTACTTCTAATGCGGCTGCGGCTTTCATGATCAAAATTACAAATTTTAGATGTTTAGTACTTAATTGTATTGCTATTTGTTGTCAAAATATATTTATATTCGTAAACTTGCGTCATAGAATTATTCTAATTGATGGTATCCTGCCTTTTCACCGAAAATTGTTTTGTCGAATTTCACTTCCCAACCAACTTTTCGCAGAACTTTTCATTCGGCCGAATAACATTTGGCGATTCATTATTTCGCAACCATTTCATTTCCCCACCCCATAGTTGGTAAATTAGAATTACCTACTAGGTTGGGTTCGGTTGGGTTGGATGAACGTTGAGAAATGAAATCCCTAATTGATTATACTTACCAGTTAAAAGTAAAATGTAGGATAATAAATATTTAATTACCATACTACTTATCTGAGGTCGTTTAATCCTATTATATATCTGTGGCAATAGCTTTAGAACTAAATTGTATGTAACTACAATACAATATTCAAACATTTAGAATTTGAATAAATTGTGTAAAATATTTATATTTACGCACATACATCAAGTAACATTTGTAAACATTTTCGTTCATTCCATCGAATTAAAAGATATTACTTTTCTAGAATCCTTAAGAAACTAAAATCGCAGGAATAAAAAGTATTACTTTTCCAATAGATATTACCGACTACGCCTAATTAAAGACAACACTAATAAAACCGTTGTTAAAATAAAACAAAGTCCACACGGTTCGTTAACTTCTTCTAACGAGATTCACGAGAATACTCGTACTAGCAACCAATATCTTCTTAATTTAGATACAAATAATACTTTTATGTTTTTTTTACATTGAAACGAAAATAAACTTAAGATCACCGTACGGTAGGTTGTCCTCGCAAGGTCATGCTCGTTAAAATCTGGCTATATAAGCAAATAAAACGATACGCCCGCCTTAGAACAAAATCGAACGTTATTTTTACAAGTTAAACCCTTCCCTTTTAAACACACATGTGTTAAACTTTAGTGCTTAGCTACATAGTTTCGTTTTCAAAGCTTCTTTGAACTACCGTTTAAATTACTTGGGTGCTTAGACAAGTTGCCAATCGCTAAAGCTTAATCATCAATCGTAAACGAAAGGCAGCTATCTGCCTTTGTCGCACTAATACGGAAGAGTGACAAAGAGACAACGATACCGCTACTAAGCGTTAATGATTGGCAACTTGGCTAAGCATCCTGTTCGATGAGCTATTCGTTCGAATCCCGGCGAGGGCATTATTTGTGTATTTATTTATCACAAATATTTGTTTCTTGGTCATGGCTGTCTATGTATTTAAGTATCTATATGTATCTAATATATATTTATCGTCGCTTAGTACCTACATCACAAGCCTTAATTGAGCTTACCGTGGGACTAGGTCGATTTGTGTAAGATGTCCCAAGATATTTTTTTATTCTCAAAAAGGTTGTACATTTGGATCACCTTTTCGATATCGAAAACAATTGGTAGGCTGGTCAAGTCAATGATGCTGAGCAAGATCCACCACATTTTCCAAAATGTCCCAGGAAGTGTGTATGGATTTTCCCTTATTTACGGTTCTGTAGTAAACAAGAAACTCTTATAGTTTCGCCATGTCCGTCTGTCCGTCAGTCCGCAGCATAGCGCAGTGGCCGTTATACAAGGTGGAATTCGACGAGGGACCTTTTACGGAATTGGGAGATAGTTAAGGCTATACTGAGCAACTTTTACTATGGGACCAACCCCGAAATCGTATAAAAAAAATAAACTTATCCATACAAAAAGGTACGGCATGTATGAACACACAATGTATGAAAGTCATTTTTTTTTTACGATTTCGGGGTTGGTCCCATAGTAAAAGTTGCTCAGTATAGCCTTAACTATCTCCCATTTCCCTAAAGGTCCCTCGTCGAATTCCACCTTGTATAGTACTAGAAATTTGCCTACCTAATAATCATGCCAAAAAAGTGGTAGTATAAAAAGTAGAGAAATTCTGGTACTTCCCCAACTGGTAAAGTGGGATGTTTTTTTTTATTTGCAGCAAAGTAATCCTATAGTGTAAGGTATCGTTGAATACGTCTCTCTAAAAAAAAAGGGTCTTAAAAGAAAGTTTTTTCTAAAGTCATCATTTTCGGAGATAATCGCTCCAGAAGAAAGAAAAATTGTGCCCCCCTCTAGCTTTTGAACCGTAGGTCCAAAAAATATGAAAAAAATCATAAATAGTGGGCTTATAAAATACTTAAACATAAAACTATTTTGAAAATTATCGCCACAGCCATTTTCGAATAACTACGAAACCCTACACTGAGCATGGCCCGACATGCTCTTGGCCGGTTTTTTTTATTGTTTGCCCATCTCTGATCTGTCATCTGTGATTGTTTTACACATTCTTTACATTTACAGTATGTTCGGAAAGTGAAGGCACGTGAGATCTGTGGGCGTGGATTGCTGCCAGACGCACATTCTCTAGGATTCTGCATTCAAAGGGTGACATAGAGAACTCTGTTACTAATCCTTCGTAGGTTTGCCCGGAATTTCCTTTATTAGCACTAAAACAACAAAGAAACACAATGAAAACTGTAACTGGGTCATTTGCAGAAAAAGTGTACCTTTTAATGTCACGAAAATAAGTATGTAAATTGAAATTTCTCAGTTTAGTTACTCCCATACTAAAGGTATGAAAAATGCTGTAACAAAATTGAGATTTTTTTTATCAGTTTCGTTACATTTCGTTTCATACATTTAGTATGGGAGTAACTAAACTGAGTAATCTCAATTTACATACATACTTATTTACGTGACATTAGGGACAACTTTTTTTGTTTCATAACTGAAAATTACGCACGATGCCGATTAAAATGATGTATTAATTACAGTCCATGATCGCAAAAAAAAAAAAAAGGTACACTTTTTCTGCAAATGACCCAACTATGTAGCACAAAGTAAAAAATATCATCGCAATAGACTAACTTAGTCTTATACAAAACAAAGATAAACCGCGGTCATCCAACAAGTCACGCGAGGCCCGGATTAAAGTTGAGTAATTGTGGCAATCTAGCGGCTGCGGCTGGAAGACGGGTGACGCCCCGGCAATGTCCGTTTCCGATATAATCCTCGGGTATTAAACCACAGGGCGCTAAACTATAAGAAGTTCATATTGAATTAAATGTATTTTAACTTTAAGATGACGATTCTTTTTGTTATTTACCTCAGTATAGATGTTAGATATAATTTTAAAACATCAAGGTTAATCATCATCAATACCTCCATATCGTTACCTAGATGCCGCGGCCACGACATTGGTCTAAGGCGATCGACTTAGCGGAAAACCATACGTGCGAGAGGGAGTACCCATATCGGCATCCCGCTCCAACTCATGGACTCGCTCGCCGCTGGTCGCCTTAGACCAATGTCGTGGGCGGGCCTTTAGGCCTGAGTTAGAAACCCGGTAAGGGCAGTGAATGGTATGAATATTTTGAACCTGTGCGACATTAATAATTAAATCCGCATTTTAAGGTAAAAGGTAAATATTATTATGTCTGACGATCGTACTAAATATGGAACTATTCCGTGATTCCAGAAGATAAGCACCAGCCCAATACAATTACGCATTTTAGGCACTGGTCTCATCGCGAGCTACTAAGCTATGAACTATCGGCTATACACACGAACAAAAGATACGCACTCTCATGTAAATAAAGGAGACACGGCGATACTCGCCCAGCTATCAGTTATCACCGCCGGGCGAGTATCGCCGTGTCTTTTTTATTTACACGGGAGTGCGTATCTTTTGTTCGTGTTTATAGCCGATAGTTCATAGCTTAGTAGCTCGCGGTGTGACCTGTGCCTTACGTAGATATTCCCTTGACATCAAATATTAATCATCAACTTGCTAATGTTTGATGAGAACATACATACTATACAACGTGTATAGTATGTATGTTTAATAGTAAACTATTTTAGACTCGGCGGAATGAGGCCCTGTAGGGCCTGTAGGCCAAATGGAAATTGAATTTTTGACAGTTCATTATATTCGAAGTTAAATGATTTATTTGCAAATTATACAGAAGTACCTTCAGCAAAATTATTTAGATCGTTTCCGAGTAGAAACAGAAACTAACTAATTTGCTCGTTACCGTTCTAAATTCAGGTGTATTTGACATTCGTTATTAATTAATTAGCAAGAGCTGGAAACTGCTTACCTACCTTAACGTAGTGGTATTTGTTTTTCAACAGGATCTAAAATTCATTCGGTACCTACAGTATTTTCCTTAGAATATTTATTATTTCACGAGTAAATCAGTTTGTGAAAATATAAGTAATAAATCAATCAACGCCAGATCCAACTACATAGGTTCCTACGCCGCAACATAATTTTAACTTCGGAACCTTTCAAATATATGATTTTCTCTTTTATAATAAGTCAGCAATTATACGACTCCGGAGAAATACATGAGAAACATTGTTCAGAAAAACCATCTTAACACATTTTTCACAGTTGGGATCACGACCCCGTAATCAATCACCCTGTATAAGTCGTTAAATTAAAGTGCATCCTTTGCCTGCATAAACACGATATCCCACAAGCTACGAAAAAACTAGTTCATAGAATACCCATTTGCTTTGTACAAAATGTTTAAATTGTAGTTAGTTACCTTTAACACAGAAAAAACAAGCTCAAATTGCTTTACCTCTAAAAACAATTTTAATTCCTGGAAATTCATATAGTTATAAAGACGGTGTATTTATTATGGGGCGTTATGACGTTGCAGCCAGTTAGTAGCTGAATAGTAGGAAATTGTTTTAGCATTTTAACGAAACTAGACTTAATCGCGTATAAATAATGGTAAAATTCGTTTTTGGAGTGTTTCTACAGGACTACGAGTAATGTACACTCGAAATGTAGTTCCATTACACGCGTTTAATAATTACTAAAATCGTGAAAGCTAAAATCAGCGGTTTCTTAGAGTAGAACCAAGTTGAACTAACACATGTTTCAGTTGAGTATGAAACAAAATCTGACATGTGAGTTCTGCCAAGAGTCAAAGGAAACGGCAATGCCCTAAGTCGGCATTTCGTTTATACATTGGCATTAATTGCAACCACATTACCTACTGCCAAAACAATATGGACATTTCTAGATTCAACGGGACTTTTTAATCAAATCCGGTCATTCGAACACAACATATTTCCACAGGCACATGAGAGCAATAACGATGAGTGGCAATTACAATGATCCAGGAGTTAACCTTCCATAGCGTGTTTCATGTAAATCTAACATGCTGGCAAAATACTAAGTAATTACCTTGGAAATTGGTAAATTGGCCTACGTCCTGCGTCTAACAAATTTCCTCGAGACGCATGGCAACCGCAAATTAACTACTCGGCCACACGTCACTGCTGTTGGTTTCCTGCTCAAGCCTTATTCAGAAACGAATATTCTATAAAACAATAAAATATGCTTTATAACTGTAGATCTATCACCTTTTTACCTGAATCCAGCTTTTGAAGGAATTTATACCAAGTCTTTTACTTACTAATACACTAAGGCGCTCGTAACGTAATACATTATCGTAAATAAAGCCTAAATCAATAATTCAAGTGGATACTTCCTTTCTAAAACTTTTTTTACCACACCGCACAACAACAATCACTTAACATTTTTGACGACTTAATATGGTACCACAAAGAGGCAAATAAGGCTACTCACTCATTTTGCTCTTTACACCGTCCTAGGGTAAGATACCTGTAAGGGTATTCGGTTTTAGAACAGCATTTGAAAAAGTACTGTAATAGGATTAAAATTAGCATTAATAAGACCGTACGTACTACAATAATAGTCAGAGCAATCGCTCTTATAAAGTGCGCCCAATTCGATACTTTCCATCCTTAACAAGTGTACACTAAGAACATCGAAAACATGGTCTTAGGATACTTCTACTAAATGTATCGGTATACTTGTTTCTGATTTTTGTCTTAAGTATCGTTTAACTAAAACTAAAATAACAAGAAACTATTGATATTATATATACCTATCTTTAAGATCACCAATTTGTTTATACAACGGATCTATACTCGCAATTAGTAAAGTGAAGACTTTGAATGCAAATGTTCACCTATATACGAAATCACTATGTAGAACTCGATTGATTTAGTATTCACACAATAGGCGAGCGTTGAATTCCCGATCATTTGATTACACTGCAAACTGCGGGGTACATTCGATTTTATCGTTGTGGGCACCATGTATCCTTGTATCGATGTTTACGGACTGTCGATTCAAACTACAGTTCATTTTGGATTCTACTCAAGTCTGTAGTTTACAGCAAAGCCTTTTACTAAATGAAGCACCGAGCCAAACACTACATTGCGACTACATTGAAACGCGTCATTACAGAAAAACGGCTGGCACTACCATTTGTGATGCGTAGAGTTGCACAAATACATATAAGTAAGTACCTATCTATTTTGAAATTGTTTAATACCTATTAGAACTTTTTATTTATTTTAGAATTATAAGTAACGTGAGACTCAAACATATTTAAATATTTATCAAACGGGTTACGTTCATAATTTAAGTCGATAATTGCTCGACCTGCATCCACCAGAGTACACGTTGGGCTTTAGTCGCGGGTACTCCATGAAGAGGATCCTCTAAACGGATCGAAACATATCGAGCATTTATCGACTTAAATTACGTGAGTAGCCCGTTTGATTAATGTTAATTTATATTGTTGATAGATAATAAAATTATGATGGAATATTATACCTCATAATATGAGTTAATTAAGTCATGCATAAAGCTCACACCAAATACCAAAAGCGGGGTTCAATGCTCTGAGATAAAACATAGTTTGAATAATGAAGTCTATTTCTGATGCTCAAAATAATCTAGAACTAGAATAACAGGGAAACGTTGTGTTGAATTGTAGCCTTCCATTGATTATGTGCTCTAATTTTGGTAGGCGGTAAATACACTACACAATAATTTATAGAACACTTATCGTTGTTACATAAAATATAATACATAGGTATAAACCCATAAATATAGTTACCATGTAAAAAACAAAAACGAAGCGAAGCGTTAGGCACCAAGCACACCTGTGCCACTTAGCGGTACAGTAACCATTTTAGCTACGTAGACAAAATAACTTACTGCATTTTTGTTATAACCGTCCTGAGAAGATAAAATGTAGACTAGGAGCATGTATTTTTTATGGAGCTTATAACAGTTTTAACTACATTCTAATACTGAAGTAATTGTGAAAACTCAAATCATATTATTTATAAACTAAATATTTTCATTTGTGTTTTTATTTTTTCCCCAGTAGTCACACTACTTAATACTATATAAATTATAAATATTGGATACCATATATCAAAGAAAAAACGACCACGATCACCAACGTCCGAGGTGGGAATCGAACCCACTTGCTCAGCTTTCTCTCGGACACTCGGTCTTAAGACCAAGTGGCCGAGCGGTGCAGGCATCAGCCGCGAAAGATAGGCTTTATAACATTCTAATACCTTTTGTATGGTTTTGTATTCTGGCCATTTTCCGCAATAATACAATATCAATTTATATCAATCAGGTCTCTAACTACTCCAATTCTATTAAATTATCAATACTAATGACATTCTTTCATAAATGGAATGGCAGCTAATAGTGTACAGGTTCAATAAATTCGTTTTGTAAACGGTATGTCGTGTATACACAGTACATTCATACAACCTTAAGTGACAGTGGGCTACAGCATTATTCCCCTGAGACATACAAAAGGTATACTTAGGTTAACCTAGCATATAAATATCGTTTGATATGAATACAACAATCATTATTCTCTAAAAAATTCTTCATGAGGAAACCGGACTATTATCCCAGTCCCTATGAAACGTACATAGCTTTCTTGGAAACCAGTGCCTGCCTACCTACATTAAGTCTTAGGAATCCTGGGATTAAGCATTGCAAAAAGATGGCATAAACGCTAATATGATGGTGACTGAGAACGCGCGAAGTTAACCTTTTTATTATAATTTACTGTGTAAATCGATGATTTTGTGTCACGATAACTATCGATAAAATTCATAACTTTTAAGACTATGTAGGTGTCTATTTTTCTTAAAATTTTAAATAATTTTCCGAATTATTTAATATTGATTGTAAAAATACAGCTAACTACTAAATTTGACCAATAATATAATTATTATTTGTTAGATAATTTAAATTTAGTGTGTTCATTTAGTTCGTTGGCTGAACGCTGTAGTGGATTGCGTAGCTGCTCATTCTATAATAATTAGACGTTTATTCCATTACACAATTTCATTAAATTAAGATAAACAAAGGCGTCTCCTGGACTAATCTGAAATGAAATATTTCACATCCGGCCAGTGAAATACCAAACGCACGAGCAGCGAGCGCTCTGTAGTGAGTTCCAAACACGTTTTCTAGTAATTTAATAACCCGTGTGCAAAAAGAGATTTTTATTAAACGGAGCAGCAACTTTTTTTTCCATTTAAAGAATTTGCTTTTAGCTTAGATTTTATCTTTCTCAATATAGCGTTGATATTAACACCTAACATCGTTATTGATTATTATAATATGTCTTCACTCAACGTGGAGTTCTAATTTAAAATTAACCCTTTTTGGGGTTCCGTAGTAAACAAGTAACCCTTATAATATAGTTTCGCCATGTCCGTCTGTCGTCGGTCCGTTTCTAGAACTCTATTACCACATAAAAAAATCTTACAGATTCATGAACAGACAAAGACATCAGTGAACTTACACAATAGCTTTTCATATTTTTAATCCCAAAGGAAAAGACAATATTGGAAATAACCAAAAATGATTTTTTTTTATATTTTTTCAGCGGCCTAGACGTTGTATCTATCCGGCAACTGGTTGTGCTTCTGCGACTACTCTCGCGGCAGGGTAGAACGATCATCTGTACCATACACCAACCATCAGCCTCGCTATTCGCGTTGTTCGATCGAGTCTACGTGCTGGCTAGAGGCATGTGCTGTTACCAAGTAAGTTGATGTGTACAGTCGAGTTCAAAATTGCATGGACAGTTTATGAATGAATTCATTCATAAATCGTCCATGCAATTCTGAACGCCACTGTACATGATGATGTAGGCCTAACTAGCCTAACTATCGTATGATGATCGAGTTTTTGTTTTCGCGAAAAAGGCAGCACCCAAGTAAGGACACGACGTCAATAAACGATCCGGATTTTGTCCAGTGTAGACGTTGATAAAATCGCATTATTCTACCTAGCGATGTTTCCGATGTGTACTAATAAATATTGTCACGGGTAAATAGATAGTTAAAATTTTGTCGAATTAGAATAAAATATGTATCTATTTACCCGTATCGTATGACAAAATCCGGATCGTTACTGATGATAACTGGAAAGGATTCGGTGCTTAGTTAAAATTTTGTCGAATTAGAATAAAATAAGCACCGAATCCTTTCCAGTTATCATCATTAAAACATGTTGTTTTCACTGATAATTATGTTTTGATAGGAAAAACCATGGGTGGTCTTGGATTAACTCGAATAATCATATTTTTCCAGCTCGGGAATTCTTCTGCTTTGTGAATACCCGGAATTATTACAAAAATATAAAATTACTTCTTCTTTAAGCACGATATTAAGAAAATTAATAGTTGTTCAGAGATTTCTAAGGTGCCGAATATCACAATTCCCGCCCTGGCAGGAACATAAATGGGTTGACGGTGTAAAGAAACGGCCTGGAATAAGTTATGGTGCCGGAAATAAATTTTATCAGCTGACCTCTAAATTTCATTACGGCACCTAATTCTGGAGACCATTACGGGTGACTTACTGCCTAATAATAATTCAAGCTACATAATTAATTTTGTTTCAACCATAAATAAGTTTCGTTTAAAACAATGTACCTAACAGTCCTAATTAAGACAATAGTTACCTGTACCTACACAAGAAAAAGCAATTTATTTGTATCTATTTACGGACAGTGAGAATTGAAAATGTGAAATTCTAGCCTTTATTTCTTGAACGAGACAAAATCCGAACTACGAACAAATAAAACATGGAAGCCGCTCGCCATAATAATTTGTCCTTCAAAAACGGCCCTGAATTTTAGTTGAAATGTGTCATCCCCTCTTCAATGCATCACGGTAATGAATTTCAAAATCAACCTATAAAAACTTAAACTGCTATTTTAAAATAGTTGTGATTGGTCCATAAAAGTTTTAATTTGATTGGCTATATTCTATAATTAAACGTTTGTCACAGATGTTGCGCTGTAATATGGGCGGTGTTATAAAAGCGCTATGTTCTGCCCATCTTGGCACAATTGAGCAATTGTTTTTGGGGGCATTTTTGAGCTAGCGTTAGACGTTCATGTTGTATATATATTATGGTCGCAGAAGTCGAAATATTTCTGCGACTTTTTTATAATAAGGAGCTCGCTATTTTCGTTGATAATTAGTCAAGCTTTATATTGATATAGTAAATATACTGTTACTACCTAATCTTATGTACTTTGTAAAATTCATATATACTCGTATTAGGTATATACCTACACCACTTACATACGTAAAAGGTACAAAATTTAACGCTTCCAATCTCTTTGTAACCCTTTATGGATTCGCCTTGCGAGCTTTAAGGAAGCCTAATGTAATAAAGCGTATATAACCCTATTGTTCCCCTTATCAGCGAGCATACAAAATCTGGTAAAAGCCTCTAACTACCTACAAGAGACAATGTGGGCGACAATCTCATCACCGAACTTTCTTCATTTTCTCTTGCCCCCTGACGTGCCGCAATATTATTGTGATATGGTTACGCCTTTAATAAGTTGGTTAACTTGGATTAAATGTGACTTCGATAACATAGTACTTAAGGCGAAGTAAGTGTGAGTAAACTAACCTACATACCTATGATTGGTATCGTAAATTTTAACTTCATGAAATGTGATCATTTGTTCTACAAGTCTCGAGCCTCAACAAAATTGTGTACACTATGAATTCTACATTATACACACTACATAGACCCAATGCAATGATAATTCCCATATATTTATAAAGTACGATATATTACTATAGGTTTCATATTATAGTTACAATATTATAGGTTCCCTAGCTGCTTGCATATACATACGTATTATTTATTATCACTAAGTAATTAATTATCTTTGTACAATGTCAAGCATAAATCAATTTCCCTGCCTTAACACCCACTTGTATATTACGTAAATAAATAGTGTTTTTATCGAAATATTAATAATATAAAAAAAAATCTTAATAACGTGTAACTAAATCGTTTCGAAAGCCATTAAAAATGGAATATCATTTTGGCCTGTTGAATTTTGTGAGTGCTTGTATTGTAGTACAGTACAATAAAGAGTTTGACTACTCATTCTATCTAAATGGAGCAATTTTCATTTCTAATCATTCTACTAAGGACATAGAGAAGACATTTTGATTTTCCCTCTCTATTACCTACCGACCGTTCGGAGTCTATCCGGGTCACCAATCGTTGGATTTTCGCCATTTACTAGCCCAAATGTTGCCTAAACCAATTCGCAGTTGTAATTTACGTCTCGCCTACCACCCATTTCTGCAAAAGCAGTGAATACTCGTACAGATCATTCACTCTGTACATAAATTAAAATCATTATACCACTTTCAGAGAACACACTTTTCACCAAATCAAGAAATAAAAAAATATTGGGCACACGACTCATCACGCCTATATTTTTGATTTTGAATAAAGACCCATACACAAGCCAGGAATTATTGAACAGAGTAACTATATATGTAACTTACTAGTATAGTCAAACTTTACATCATTTGTGTTAGTTTTTAGTAAAACTCCCACTTTGTTGCTTACCATAAAGACGAGATTTCCTTGTACATATCTTCATATGAATAAACTGACAAAGCGGCTTTATGGCAAACGACAAAGTGGGACGTTTTACTAATCTCACTCACATTTTACTCTAAACTCGCAAAGCAAGTTTCCTAAAAGTAATGTAAGAATGATGTACCTACATATTTGTGACTTCTCAGTTGCTTACATATTGATGTGACACATGCTCAGATTAATGGGACAGGTAATATGTATACATATTTTTGATCGGTACATCTGTTCACATGCATATGTATGTTCCTATGCTCATTTATTTATGAACTCGACTGTACGTCATAAAATGGTTGTTACTTTTTTAGAACCAATAATGCTTTCAGGTTCCTCGTCTTCGCTGGCCTACTGGGACTGTGTGTGCTAGGCACCTCCCAGAGGTAATGTGCTGCCTAGATAGCCTCGCTTCGATGCGGGTTAACTTAACATGCTGTAGACACGCTTTATCTTTCACAATGAGTTATATCTCGTCATTTTAGAACAGTTAGGTATTCGGAATGGAATATCACTACTCATAATTTTATAGAGACTCTTTCTTTGGAAACTCTTTTTTTAAAGACCTATATTTAACGATACTCCACACTCCACTCCACACTATAGAATTTCAATGAAAAAATACCCTCACTTTATACAGGAGGAACCCGAAAAAACGCGTTATTGATACGTATAATATATTATATCTCTACGAAATCGCAAATTTCTAATTCTAATGGTCGCAGACCTATGCTGCGGGCAGACAGGATGGAACCATAAAAACGTCGCGAGTAGGTATAAGTTGGACTTGCCTACAAGTAAATATAAATAAGGATTTGGTATGTAAATAGATATCATAACTTCCATGATGATGTGGAAACTTGAGTAAGTATATCGTTAATTATAAATACAACTTTCATTTTTATGTAAAAAATATACATGTGTCTAATAAAGTACAAATTTCATCCTAGAAGCTCGACATGAAAGAAAGAAAGTTTACTAACTTTCTTTCTTTCTACTATAAATAGCAACATATATAAAAACAAATTGCGCTAAATGGACTGCAGTCAGCTTCGGTATCACGAAATAAGCCACAGGGCACATTTCACAACGCTGATTTTCAGTGAAACTAGCATTGCCGTAGCACTTAAGGCCAGAGCACACCTGCTACACATGCATCCGGTGAGGCCCAGCCTTTATTTTTCACGAAAAAAATGTCCTGAATTCCTGCAAGAAGACTTTTAAGAACATATAGTATGTCTCTTACGAGTACTCTGGCTTTGACATCCAATATAACTATCATGTAGCATTTATATCGACCTGTACCAACGATGGTTTAAAGCCATTGTTTTAATGAAGGCTTTTTATATATGGCCGTTTCTTATAGCTGTCTCACTCTTTTCGCACGCGTTAGAACTTGAAGGTTAAAAGGTTGTCTGAAATTCCTATTTTATGTAAAACATGAAATCCACCACATTTATTCTGCATATGTTTAATTGAGCAAATATGAAGAAACCATTTAAATCAGCACCTTGACCTACTGTTTCTTAAAATACCTAGTTATGGGAAGTCGCTGAAATAGTCGTAAGTTCAGCTATGTAGACTTGTCCGAAATACGTTTGATAGGCAATATTGAAAGCATCATAAAGTCCCTAAAAAAAATTTGGTAATTAGCAATAATATACCACATAACACTCAAAAATGTCCACACCCCATACTCTCAGAACATATATAGTTAGAAAAATTAAGAAGATGAATGATCTTCGAAAGGAAAGAAAAGTAAGTGTTATAGATACTATAGATCCCATAGATATCATAGTTAATTAATTTTATAAAAATTAAGAATATATTGGCAGTACGATTGCCATGTGAAAAAGGATTGTATATTAACTATAATATCGTTTTCAGACCCACCCAATATTAATTAAGTAGCTCCATAAAGTAAATAAACCGCCAATGTTAACAAACAACACCCGATTTTATTTTTGGTCAGTAATCACGATATTCGAGTTTGAAAACAGCTATTAATATGAAAGTTAAAACGTTTTTTTATCATGTGGATAAAAAACTAATCACACGAACCTTTCGTAATGTAAGTCATTCATATCATAAACAATTCAATATATAACAATGCCGATTTGGCACGTGATCATATTTAATTCATTCGGCTGCTACACGGACCAACGCCGGTTCCGGTGCGTTCTGGTTTGTTCCGGTGTTTGGCGAGATTTTGCGGATAATTCCGGCCATACAACGATAACAGTCGATAATGCTGTCTCATTATTATAGTGCATAAGGAACAATAATTGTGACATGTTTGATGTCATTATAAATAAATTCTTAGTTTCTTGGCATATTAAATTCTAAATGTTTACCGCGTTGTTGTTACTATAGGTAACTAAGTTCGAAATACTAATTCGCAGACATCCTGGACTCCTTCTTAATCTTCGCAAAAATATGAAAAATTCAAAAAAGTTTTACTTAATTTGGAAATAATAGTTTCACAAAAAAAAACATTTTACTGTAGAAATGCGCACAACAAAAAAAAAGTTTTTTGTTATTTTCGACCTAATGCTGCCCCCGTAAGAATAAACGCAGTAACTAGTTTTAAAATGATAATTAATACCAGGGTCGCGTTTTATAAAGTTACAATTTACAATTTCGCTGTTTGCCTCTCTAACGCACGCACATATTGGCTAGAAAGAGAGGCAAACAGCGAAATTGTAAATTGTAACTTTATAAAACGCGACCCAGAACATCATTTGCAGTTGAATAAAGTAAACTTCAAAACTAGTTACTGCGTTTATGCTTACGGGGGCAGAGTGTCGCTGAACATTTTTCCTGGAAAAACAGGAGATCAAGCAACAATGTACAAACGTGGCAAGTATTGCAACAAACGCATAATTAAACACAAAATAAAATTATAGTTTTGCTCTGTACCTGTCACTATTGCAATTTACTCTGTTAAAACCTAAGTTTCCTGCTAAGTACCTACCGCGCGGGGTGGAGCTGTCCTCATGGAGTAGTGTCTCAGGTTGCTAACTATTAAAAATTCAGAACTTTGTCGCGGTAACATTCATATTTTACGTATGAATATTTATCTACTTGGACAGTTTAAGGTAAAAGCAACATCTTCTCTTAAAGTACTTATTTAAAGTGTACGGTTCGCTTACAAGTAACGTCTCTTTTATTAATACCTACTGTTATGCTGTTAATAGTTTAAATAAATAAATAAATAAAGGTATCTTAATGACAAGAGCTGAAGAAAATAATGAGTAACTGTGTCTTGTAATTTGAGTATTTTACATGTATTGTAACGTATAGCGCGATAGATATTACAGTGTATTTGAGGATATTTCAGACCCCACTTGATTCGTTGTTCTGCCTACGCTCTTCAACTTACAAATTAACAAAATAATTTCATTATGAACTTTTCGAGTATTCAATTAAGTTGCACTCTGTTATCTCGTATCTACGTTTCAATGTAAAAACAATTGAGCGTAAAAGATTGGCACAAAACAGGGTTGTCAGAGGCAGACCGTGTGCGACGGGCGGATAATGAGGGGGTGTGTCAGCCCTAATACTGCTGGTATCAGTTATATCCTTTTATCGTAGGTAGAATACACAAGATAATACTATATTGCTACACTGTACAGTTTTTGGTCTACGTGGCTGATTAGCTACAATTTTAGTTTGTTGTGAATGTATTCGCGCCGCTACTAATCTCCAGGCCCATTTCATATTTACGTTCACAGTCCATGGTAACATTTATCACAATGGCATAAGGTGAAATTATGTTTATTTATGCCCTTGACTGTACCTAGGTTCTATATACCTAGTTCATCAACATTAGCTGGTGCCGAATTTCATAATTTCGGTAAATAAGTACCTAGATTATTATTAAATTTCTAGCTTAATTGGATTTTTTTCTTGAGTGATATTCAAAAATAAACCTTTAAAACGACTCATTCTCATGTTCTGCCTGTTCAAATGTATACAATTAGTATACCTACCCGGTCTAATGAAATCAATATCAACGAAACACAAATTTGGTTTGATTTGATTTTGACACCAAAATATAATACATAAAATACATTGTATCTTTATAATGGAAGTCTGCATTTTCAAGACTTTCCTTGAAATTATTTATACTAAACGCCAATTTTATGGGTAATAAGTTAAGAACCTAATAAAGAGTGCTCGCACTCTGTTTGTCTACTGGTGGCAAAAATGCGGGTAAGCAACACTGCTTTCGAGTCATACCAAATTTGTGTTTAGGTAATCTATGGTCTATCTGTGGAACATACAAAAATATGCAAGACCACAGGGTCTTGATATTAACGTACAGTAGGTACAGTCCATTGTTTTTACTAATCCGTCCAAAAATATGAAAACGGAATGGATTATGAATGATGAAGGGTTGGTTCTGCAAACGAGAAAACTAATCTCTAATGTTATATTTAGGTACCTGTGAACCGAAATCCTTAAATGATTGATTGATATATATACCGAGGTACATTAGGTACCTACTTAACCTCACTTTTGTAAAACTCTTTGAAAGCTCTCTACATAGCAATCGTCTCAGAAATTCAACCTCTAAAGGTGCATGCAGACCGAAAGAGCATTCGCTGTTCTAAGCCCCTACTCTACGAAATTCGATCGTTACACGAAACGTGATTCGTTGACTTCGTAGAGTGGGGGATAGAACAGCGAATGCTCTTTTGGTCTGCATGCACCTTAACACCATCTGCTAACCACTTGGACAATTCTACGTAAGAGTGTAATGTACGTGACCTATTACTGGTGTGTTTATTTATTAATGGTGCCAATTTAATACAATTATATCTACTTATTAAAAATTTTATTTATCTAGTATAATACATATAATTTATAAGTAAAACTAGCATCATAAGTAAATGAACAGACGTTTGAATGGTCATTTTCATTACCTACAGTTAAATGGATTTACCCACTTTAACAATAAATCTTGACCCTGAGTGTTTGTTTACCAAAACATGTTCATAACTTTTTTTTCATGTAGAGGAAGCATTAAATGTATTCGGATTATTCTAATTTAAACTTATAATTCTTTGACACTTTAGTCCTGTATTCTCGTAAGTTTAGTAAAGATCTTCTAAGCTTATAAAAACCTACTAACTTTTACGATGCTGTTTTTAGAGATTTCGTCGCCACATTAAAACTAGCTGACAAAATACACAGTGTATAAAACCCAGGAGCTTGGCTTTGTGCAGGTTAATAGTCACTTGGCGGATTGTTTGCACGTCGGGAGAGCAAATAGAAGACATTATGCAAGTGAATGCAGCGCCCGAGCGTCTATACTATGTGGCTTGTCGGAGACTTATTGCTAATATATTTTAGCAGACGCTTGCACGTCTTCGTATTTAGGTATGCTATTGCGTCTGTTATTCTCTGAATAGGTATATTATCGAAAGCGGTAACTGGGTTTCCATAAGTTATCTGTGGTAAGTAAATCGAATGGTCTGAAATTCACTTTTACATTCTATCTAATCCTATCTGAAATGAAGCAATATAATTATTTTAGGAGGCCCGAGGCTTGAGCTTGACATTTAAAATAAATACGAGTAATCACATGTATTTGCTTCCAGTTCACCGAAAAACAAATGTTTTGCTTTAGGTACGTACACGCACGACGAAGGCTTATCTAGTAATGATACGTGGGAGTCCAAAAAAGGTCACGATCACAAAAAAAGATCACAATGGAGCCAGTCAGAAATTGTTAAGTCTTTAGTGACGTGTGACTTTTCTAACGTTACTTATTACACTTATTTTTGCATAAAATTATTCTTCATGTTATGATTGTACATTTTAACATGTTAAAGTTTGATATCATTAAGTGAAAGGAAAGAATATAATTATTTTTACAAAATTCAAGGTACGTTTTAATTAATATTTTCGGAAATAACTAAAATATTTGAGATATTATATTATTATTATTTTTTAAACCATACCATAAAACCATAAATACCAACCAACCAGATAAATTAACCGGGTACTGAAACAAAAGCAAATGGTTATCGTATTAATTTGCTAGCTAATAAAACCGTGAATTGTAACTTCAAAGCTAATGCCTAGGACTTGAAACTTTAAACTGCAATTTAAATAAATTTTATACCAGACACATTTAACTTTTATTAAACCTAAAACCTTTCTCATAAAATCCCCGCAAAGAACTTAAAAGTGCAAACTTAAATTACAAGTCCCTGGCTAAAAGACAAGACACCTGACACAAGGCCACTTGCGAGTATAGCGGATCTTATTAAATTCCATGTTAATTTCAACTTGCAGGAAAATTCACTTGTTAGTTATATAATAGTGTAGCTAGAAAAATGGGTAGACGTTATTTATGTTATGAAGGTAAGTACTTAGTTGAAGAGGTCACGGAAAGATAATTATCTAATTACATTTTTAACTGTTTGAAGGTGTCATAAAAAAATGTTAAAGATGGAAACCGGAATTACGGAAATTAAGTAACTAAGCATCCTTTACCCGCCTACCCTTCTGTTGAAGTTGTTGAGGATCTGTTAACTTGTCTTCTACGCCCGCCCGCCGCTTCATAATAGTAGTTTATGCAACTGTACGTAATGATGGGCATTCCGACTCGAGTGTGGGTTTATGAAACGAACCGAAGGTGAGTTTCATAATAGCATCACAAGAGTGTTGTAATGCCCAGCAGGTCATTGTCTATTGTTTCTGAAAGCATTTTAGAGCACTTATTATATTTGTGTAGATAAAAATATTTGGATCCCTATCCCAGACAGGAAATATTGTATTATCAATATCATTTTTCTTACGCTTCCAATGCTCTAACGATGCCACGAGATTTCATTTGTTTTAGTGTATGAATGTGCAATTGTATACATATATACCTACTGGGAACCTGCTGGAAGTAAGCAGCACAAAACCGGCGATCATTGGGGGAGGCCCATGTGCAACAGTGGACGTCTTTGGGCTGAAATGAATGAATATACCTAATATCCGTCCCTTCCACCTACTAATAATAGCTCTGGTGCAGTCACCCTTCAGAGATTAGTTTCATGCTTGACGGAATAAATAGATACATACCGAAACGATAAAGGGAACTCTCAAATATGTGAAGGGAAGAATTCTTTTTCAAACAAGATTTACCAATAGCTTTTAGAAGTTTAATGTAAAAGTGATTTTATTTAGATGTTGAGACGTATACAAATACTTCCACACAAAGGATTTTTGAACAGTTAAAACTACTTTTATTCTATGAAATTCCGGGTACATTGTACCAGAACGATTTCTTCTCGGTGACGTAAAAAGGATTATTCTAAATATCTATCTAGATTTCACATCATCACCGGTCTAACGTAGTCCACTAATTTACGTAGGCCTCTCTTATTTATTAAATAACTATACAGTTTTATGAAATAGAGATAAATAAAAAGCACGCATTAGAGTGTTAAATGTTATTGGCAAAATTTGGTTAAAAATTCATTGTATGGAAAATATACTTTACAAAAATAACTTAAATCAAACATCATAAAATACCCAATATAAAATTATTATTATTGACATACCTACACCATTACAAAACAGTTTTGTAATCCCTTGTTCAAGTAGGTAGTACCTACCTATCTTTGCAAGTCGAACGAATGTAAATCCGCCGAGGAACGTTATGGAGTTATTTGAATACATTGAAATATTATCTTAGAGAATATAATCGGAAAAGATATAAGCTGCTTACTTCCATGCTTGCTGATATTGCAATGTCTGCGGCAAAGTTTCCTCACTGCACTTACATTTAGGTATTCATGATCCTGACAGTTCGACCTTGACACACCCGAAACGTCAATAAAACTGTGAACCATAATTAATAAATGTAAGCGTAATGTGTACGCAATTAAGTCCTGTTAATTGTTAAAATATGACTTTTTTTCCTACATGAGATTATGGTAATTTAATTTTGGGAAAAGTTGTCGCTTACTTCCTCAGAAGCAAATTCTAACATATCTCAACCGCTCTCCGATATCGCTAACTCAATTTATAATATGGTAAAAGTAGCTTTAGATAAGAGAACAGAGTAAGATGTTAGTTATTATTTGTAGACTGTGAGATTGATGTAGTTTATAGAGCGACATCGTCATTCAGTGACAAAGCTCTTCCAATAAAGAAAAAAAAAAAATTCTAACAAAGAAAAAAAATTTAAAAATATTGTTTTAGTACAGATGGTGTGTTTTTAGCCTCTAGTGCGAGAAGTGTGTCATTTTACGTCAGGTCCAAAACTTCGGAGGGCCATCTGTACTAAAAAACGTCGTACGATACACGTGCAAAAAAGAAATTCGTAACTCGTGTTGATTTAAAACATCGCCACTCGTTTCGAATTTCATGTTTTTCGCACTTGTGTCGTAATGTACTATCATACACTTGTTTATTTTAGTTCACGCAGTTCCGCAAAATAGCGACAACGCACGCAACCCTTATAGATTCGACATATCCGTCTGAGATAGGTTGATTGAACTGTATTTTTTATATAATTATGCTGCATTGCTGCTACAGAACCCTTTGTGCGCGAGTCCGACTCGCACTTGGCCGCTTTTATTTGTCATTGCAGGTTATAATAGTATAGACTAACGATTAATTTTGGCCGACTAGCCGATCGGCCGACTAATCCTTAATCGCGATAGAAACGCCTGTTTTGCGACCAAAAGTTGCTGTTGCAGCATTTTTTGCAACCTTTACATGCCCTTCCCTAAGTCCTTAAGTCCTGTCCGGCGGTTTTTGTTTACTCCCAGCGAACTTGTTTCTAACTGCGATAAATACTGGGGCAGCATTTGGTATCAAAAGTTTGTAAACCATACTTTGTGTATTAAATGGAATAATCTGGCTAAATTGGGCAAAGGCATAAAGTGGGCTAAAGTGTTTCGTAAATTTAAGCGTTTGTCTTTGATATTTGTGTAGGTAAGGTACGTTTTACTTTTCTGTATTATACAGTTTAAAAAAACTAAGTAACCAATAAATTTGGTTTTAATAAACGTATAGATATTTATTATCTACCATATCTAGCAACCACTACTCCATGAACATTTCATTGGTCGGATTGAATCGTTTGGCGGGGTGGATCTGAACTTTTCCAATTATCCGACGAGTAAATGCATTCAACGAATGCAGCTCATCACCGAAATTTACTTGCATACATGCTTAACATTCAAATGTGGCTTGATTTGGTCTTTCACTTTCCAGCAGGTTTATATCAGAATCAGGAAATATTAACTTGTTGTATTTAGATATCCAATGCTAATTACTATTTTTCAATGTTTCTAGCCCGGCAATCTTCGTACTTAATTTACATTTTTTTGTCATCTGTAGGTATTGAAAAACGTCGTTCGACGTTCGAGGTAATGACATACTTTCCGCACTAGCATCGAAATCTATTTTGCATCAAGACAAATGACGTATAGGTTTCTATTACTAGAAACCCAGTTTTCTTTTATATATAGATAAACAAGAGCCGGCTCCAACTATTATCATCATCATCATCAGCCTGTGTTAGTCCACTGCTGGACGTAGACCTCTCCTATTAACTATGCGTGTAGACGCATTAGGAGGTAAATGCCCATAATCGCCACGCTGGGCAAGCGGATTGGCGATCGCAATAATGTGTCCACTATGATGACGCTGCTGCCCATCATCAATCTTGTGGAATGGTCAGTGACACTTCAATCCCTTAGTCGACTCTTACGACAATGCAAGAGGAGTTGGGGTGGTGACAAATGTATTCTTACTGCCGTCACCACACGGCACCAACTATTATATCGTCCGACATCTTACTTTTGTTTGCAACTGAGGAGTGTCTTTTTAAAAGGGATTAATTTAGTTTTTTATTATTTTTAAACTATTAATGTAGTTTTGCTTAAATACATATGTTATTTAAGTTTCAAGATTAAATACTTATTTTCCAAACCTTTTCCGTTTTTCACAGGGCGCAGCTCCTCTCTTAGTGCCGTTCCTCGCCGAGGTCGGCCACATCTGCCCCACGACGCACAACCCGGCGGACTTCGTGATCGAGACCCTCGTCATCGACGTAGAGGCGCCTGCTCAGCTGTCTGAGCTCTGCCAGAATGGGAAGCTGTGCCGCAAGTTGGATAGGATCACTGCCAGAGGTGGCCGGTGAGAGCATTATTAAAATATATTTATATCATCATTATCTATGCGTATGGACACAGCATTACGGGGCAAATTATGGCCATAATCGATACGCTGGACATGTGGGTTGACGATCGCAGCAGTGTATCTACCCATCATCATCATATCAGCCGAAAGACGCCCACAGCTGAACAAAGGCCTTCCCAAAAGATTGCCACAATGACCGGTCCTGCGCCACCCCCATCCAGCGAACTCCTGCAACCTTCACCAGGTCATCAATCCATCTGGTGGAGCGCCTACCGGTACGTGGCGCCACTCGAGAACCTTTCCGCCCCAACGGCCAAAATGTGTATCCACTATGATGATGAATTCTTAATGGTTAGTAACACTTCAATCCATTAGTACTCTTACGACACCCACGGAAAGACTTCGGGGTGGTTACAAATGTACTCTTACTGCCATCACCACGCGGATTAAACTTTATACTCTATACAACAAATATGACACATACAATAAGATGCAAGTAGGCGATGGCGAGCCCGATAGCCACAATACTAAAATTTAATATGTACCTAAATAACATAAATATAAGGCTATTAATGATAATTACTTACTTACGTGAACATGGTTCCCTAATATTAGATATACCTCTCCGGGTTTCCGGCTTATATCCGGGATTTTAGTTTGAAGTATTTGGACTGTATAACAGAATTAAAAAATAAATCCATTGTTATCTTTTTACGAGGTACTTTTTATCATTCGTTTTTAGGGTTCTGTAGCCAAAATGGCAAAAATGTTACAAAAAAATGCATCCCTTATAGTTTCGCCATGTCGGTCTGTCCGTGTGTCCGCAGCATAGCTCAGTGGCCGTTAATACTAGAAATCTGCAATTTGGTGCAGGTATAGGTACATATTAATCATGCCAACAAAGTGGTACAATAAAAAAAAAGATTTTTTTTTCAGGTACCTCCCCAACTAGTGGATGGGGACGTATTTTTTTTTATTTGATGTAATCATATAGTGTGGGGTATCATTGAATAAGTATCTTAAAAAGAATAAGAACCTTTGAAGAAAGTTTTTTTGTAAAGGCAATATTTTCGGAGATAATCACTCCAAAAGAAAAAAAAATGTGTCCCCCTCCTTCAACTTTTGATCCGTAGGTCCAAAAAATATGAAAAAAATCATGAATAGTGGGGCTTACAGAGTACTTTAAAATAAAACTATTTAGAACATAATCGGCCCAGCCATTTCTGAATAACTACGGAACCCTACACTGAGCATGGCCCGACATGCTCTTGGCCGGTTTTTTTTCCTTTTACAAGGATTTTTACGTTTTTCATCCGGACTTGAAGAGGTTGGTGTTAATGCTACGTATTTATAATTATGTTAACGACATATTGGTATGCCTAATCAAATATATTATGTTCGCAATAAACAATAACACAATACATGCATTACTCCAACTATTTAGTAACAACCCCAATATTTAAGTAGTAACAAAACATATAAAAGTACCTACCTACCTACTTTATCTGTAAGTACTTAGAAACTTATTCAATAGATATTCTTTCATTATTGCGGTTCGAATAACTATGTCGTCAAAGATGGCACTAATACCATAAGTACGTAAATAGTGAATAATGTTATGATTTAGTTAGACAAAGTTAGGAGGAATACGTAGGTAAGCACTTGAACAACGCGTAATCTCGTTAGAGACATGTTGGTATAGAGTTCGAATAGAAATTCACTACAAGTGTATTATTCAGGTCGGTTTCTCTTGAGATTTACCCAATGATAGAAATTCGAATATACATACATAGGTTATGCAGATACTACGTTTTAGCAATATGCAATTTGTATAGGCTAATAGCCTAATGACCTGGTCATTCATAAATTCGTTTAAGAAAATCGTCGATGGAAAAATTAACTCCGTTATCTCAATTTACCACTATATGTTACTATAAAAAATGTAATAGTACCTACATTATGATACGAGTGTACTAAGTTGATCATTACACTCGAGGAAGTATTGTGCGCGCGAGAGCTGCAAGTTAGTCTTATAGTAACTAGGAAACTGGTATCTACTAGGGAAACTGCAATTTTGCAAAAACCATGGTTTTAAGTTTCCGTAGCTAATACGTATCCCAACTTTTACGACGCGTGGACTAGCAGCACTTTACATTTTGCGTAGTACTACGGCTACACATCGTGATAACGAAAATATGCGCATTATCACGATGTATATGTAGCCGGATATTATATTCGCGAATACCACGGCACTTCGACCGAAGCCGAAGTCGCTATGCTTGGCTGTCGGTAAGTTTGCGCGCATCGAAGGCTAAATCTAAATAAATAGTCTTAAATATTTTCAACCTATACAAAGGCACTCCGTCCGTTATTCGTCTTATTAAGTATATGTAATTAATCACAAAGCGCTTTCGGCCGCTATAATAAAAGTGATGTATGTATTCATTTCAGGGTTACAAGACAGCAAAGATATTATCGCGATGAATTTCGCTTGAGCGGTGACACTTCACACAATACATAAAGTACCCAAATATTTACATATTTAAGTAAACATTTTTTCCGCGATAAACTATGAGGCATCACTCTCTATAGCAGTGGGGCCATGCATATTCGCCGTAGGCTAAATACGAAGTTTTTTCGCTATAATTCTATCGCGATGTATGTAGCCGTAGCATTACAGTGAAGCGACTTAGTTTCTTGGTCTCTAGAGAGTTAAGTTGTATGTCTGATTTATAAACACGTAACCTTAACTTTAGATTTAGGTTTAAACTAGATAAAGGACTTGAAAAGAAGCCTTAGGGGAAACGTCACAACTCGCGATTACGGATTAACGATTTCTTATAATATAAGTAACGATTTTCTAGGCAATAAAAAACAAATTAACCCGATTATTGGCCTTACACTTTTGTATACAAATTGTATGGAGAAGTTTTAGGTTGGGGTTTTTAGCTTGGTTGGTAAAACACATGTGTAGTACAAAAGTAGGTACCTACCTAAATATTAAACTCATGGCTCATGATAAATATTCATATGGATTATAGTTATTTTTAATAAAAATCCTCTCGAAAGCACGTATCTCCTAATCTGTATTAACCATCCTTTTCCTAGTATCCTAATGGGATATACTCGTAACAATCGACAACTGATCAAATCGTTTATCAATTTAACTGCATTCTCGTATCAAATCGACTACAAGCGATACAAGCCCGCTTAAGCAGTAACGTAGTACCCACTCTGTTTACAAATTCGTACATGAATTGTATCGTTGTTGGCTTAATTGGAACAAGGAGGAGTATTCCGTTCATTATGGTTAATACTGATCTTATTTTACCTTTGATTTAATATTATCGTTACTTGCGTGCTACTCATAACGACGCGAATATAATCGAAATGAATGATTAATTATTGGTTACATTAATATTACATCTCTCCTATACGCAGGGTTAAATTGTCATAATGTGGGTTGCAAATCGCATTACCCGCTCTTAAAAGATTCACATCAGATTCACATTCAATCTTGCTCAAAACGTAAGAAAAAGCCTCCCCATAGACGACGCCATCTCGAGACCCTTCACAGTTGCAGAAACAACTCACGCCATTAAACTCCTCAAGTCAGGAAAGGCAGCTGGCCAGGATGGAATTTACAACGAATTTATAAAAAATTTGGGACCCAACTGTAAAAAATGGCTAACATCATTCTATGCCGACATACTGGTTAGAAACAAACTGCCACCTACTTTTAACCACGCCAAAATAATAGCCATCCTCAAACCAAATAAGCCACCAGAAGACTCAAAAAGTTATAGACCAATAGCCCTTCTTAGCTCTCTGTATAAACTCTTGGAAAAGTTGCTGTCTAATAGAATCACTCCCCTTATCGACAAACTCGTTCCCGTGGAGCAGGCGGGTTTCAGGAAGGGTAGGAACTGTACAGACCAAGTTCTATCTCTCACAACACATATTGAGACGGGCTTCCAGAAGCAACTAAAAACTGTAGCTGTCTTTGTGGATCTCTCAGCAGCCTACGACACAGTATGGCGCCACGGCCTTCTTTTAAAATTAATGAAAGCTGTCCCTTGTCGAAGAATCACTAGCCTGATAAACAACATGCTAAGCGACAGGCAATTTATTGTGCATCTAGGAGATAAGCAAAGTCGCCCCAAGAAACTACACAACGGCCTTCCGCAGGGTTCTACCTTGGCCCCCCTATTGTTTAATCTCTACACACATGATCTCCCTGAGACTGTATCCAGAAAATTTGTGTACGCCGACGATATAGCTTTGACCCACCAACATAGCACTTTTGAAGTTTCGGAAACACAACTTACAATAGACTTGAAACTGCTAAGCGATTACTTTAGAAAGTGGAAACTGGTGCCAAATGCCGACAAAACAGAAATCTCTTCTTTCCACCTAAATAATAAACAGGCTTCATATAATCCCTCAGTCAATTTTGACGGCAGAACTCTCGTACACAACCCCCAGCCAAAATATCTCGGGGTTACCCTAGACCGCTCGCTCACATATTGCTCCCATCTTAGTAAACTGAGCAAGAAACTAGGGACCCGCAACAACATCCTGCATAAACTGACTGGAACATCATGGGGAGCCAGCGCTGACGTGCTCCGGACGACAGGCCTCAGTTTGGTTTATTCCGCCGGTGAATATTGCGCACCTGTGTGGCTCAATAGTGCGCATGCGGAGAAGGTTGATGTGGAGCTACGGAAAACCATGCGCTGCATAACCGGAACCTTACAGTCGACTCCGACCCAATTGCTTCCCACTCTGAGCCATATACCGCCACCCCACCTCAGAAGACAGCTCGCCCTACTTCAGGAAGCAAATAAAATTGCTGCTAACCCGGAACTGCCAATTTTCGCAGAGTTTTCCAACCCCCCTAGGCAACGCTTAAAATTCCGACATCCGCCATACAGCACGGCACAGGAATTTAAAAAGCGGAACTTCAACATCAAGGACACATGGAGAGAGGAATGGACTGCCAACCTGCCTAAGGGAGCCCACCCAGGTTACGACCCCACCCACAAAGCCCGCGGGTTTTCAGCCCCGAGACGGGAATGGTGTCAATTAAATAGACTTCGCACTGGGCACGGCAGATCCGGAGAGTTCATGTTCAAATGTGGCTGGCGGGATACCCCTAATTGCGATTGTGGAGCACCTATACAGTCGATCTATCACATTGTTCAAGAATGCCCAAAAAGGAGATACAGTGGAGACCCTCTGGACCTATTAACGTTAAGTGAAAACGCAGCCCGATGGGTGGAGAACTTAGATATTAATTTGTAATTCTTTAATAGCGACCAAGTTATGTAATGCCATACGAATAAAAAAAAAAAACAGATTCACATCACACACGTCATCGACTCGACCTCTCTCAGTCCAGTGCGTATTGCGTACGCATCTCCTATTTGCTATACGTAACATGGACGCATTAGGTGGTCCATAATCGCCAAACTGGCCACTATTATGACGCTGCTGGCCATCATCAATCTTCTAATATCCACGACGTCAATAGACGAATATCCAATTATCCAGTGACACTTCAATCCCTTAGTCAACTTTTAACGGAACTTATCGGACGATTTGGGATGGTGACAAATGTGTTCTAACTGCTTTCACCACGCGGCAGAGACTTTCACTGACGAAGGTATTATTTGTAATGAATTAATGAATAGTGGAGCCACACTCCACATTTCACATACCACCCTTGCATGCATGCTTTACTGCCTGTGTGTGTATATCTCAGTCTTAACATTAACACTTTCATTGCGGACGAGTGTTACGCGCTACGCTCGTAGCCGATCCCGTGATTTTTCCGCTTTGTAGCGAAAATGGACCTCCCACAGAGAACTCCCCTCGGGAGTTTCACGCACTCGAAGTGTTAATAGTTATTAGGGGTATCTGTCGTGGCGAGTAACGTCGTTTGTCCTAAAATTTTTAGGCTGAGTGTTTAGCATAATGTTAAATGGCATACTACTCGTTTAGCATACATTATGTTACGCATACACATTTTACAGCTAAACACACCAATTTATCCTAATATTAAAACAATCCTCCCACAAAGGGCCATTAAAAATCAATTTTGTACGTGTCATGTACGCCATTAATTTTTTGGTGTAAAGTGCGACAATTTTTTCGTAAAAATAAATATCCCCTACAAGTTATTAGTCAAATTATAAACATTAAGATGTCAAATGTATACCAAAGTTAAAATAACGAGGTCAGGGAATGATTTCAATAGTAAAACTAAAAACGTCTCCTTATTTTGATTACATTTCTTGGAAAATTCACAGGAGACCAGTGTTGCATTCAGACGAATCAATTCAGCGGATTTTTGTGGAGCACGTGGCCAAGGAGCTGGAGCAGAAAATGGAGTTTCCCACCACATTCCTGACGCAGTTTCTTATCCTGACCAGGCGGATGTTCGTACAGAATAAACGGAACGCGGTAATTCAACTAACAATTCAACTTGAGACAAAATTGCAATTTCCTTGGTTAGAGTGACTGGATCGTAGCTTGTTTCCACCTTATTTTAATAGCCTGATAATCGGCTCAGCATCTGGCATCGCTGACATTTCAAAGTTATGATATCAATTATCATAAAGATGTCAACACTTAAGAGGCGGGTTGCCACGAGTTGCTATCGTGCACCACTTAAGCTAGGGCCGCAGGTCTAATGTCGTAGACCCTATCTAACATACCTAAGGAAATAAACAATGTTTGAGTTTCATTCATTTTACGAGAAACTGCTTAAAATCTTTTCAAATAAAAGTAATTATAAGTTCGTAGCTAAAGCTGCTTTTCCACTTAGTGTTCTGAGCGAACATTTTGCTATGTGTAATCCTGTTTTCATCTCAGGAGCTCAGGACACTAAATGGAAACGCGGCTTAATACACAAAACTGGTTCACGTGGTTCGTAAAATCATCATCATCATCATTTCAGCCGGAAACGTCCACTACTGGATAAAGGCCTCCGCAAAACATGTTCCAATCACCACGCTTGGCAGGCGGGTTGGCGATCGCAGTCTACTGCACCGAAATTACAAGGCAAATTTCATATATACACATACCCGGGTCCAATTTGTAAAATAATCATTATGTAGTCGGAATAAAGAGGTAATTCAAGAGTTTATTTTGTTTTGCAGACAGGCCTTTGGATCCAGCTGCTTCACCACGTGCTATCAGCCTTGCTGGTCGGCTGCATATTCTTCCTAGTGGGCAATGATGGCAGATCTCCGATTGTCAATTTCAAGTTCTGCCTCAGTTGCCTTGTGTTCTTTATGTACACGTACATAATGATACCTGTGCTTATATGTAAGTATTGTAAACATTATTCTCAAGGCACTGCTGGTTTCGCCGCGAGCTACTAAGCTATGAACTATCGGCTATAAACACGAACAAAAGATAAGCACTCCCGTGTAAATAAATAAATAAATTATTATTATTATTATTTATTATTTATTGAATTATTAAAACAGTTGACAAATATAAAAATTATCACAGGCCCTGCAAAACTGTTTAACAGTTTGACTGCAGGATAAAAGTAAATAAGAAAATAAACACATTAACTTAAGTTAGGACGGGCTTGACAGTTACTACGGCAGGCTATTTAATAAATACATTTTTAATTTTTTCTTAAATTTCTGCTTATTTGGTTCAAGACGGATGTCCATTGGCAAACTGTTAAGAGTGTATGGTAAACGCTTTCTGAGAGTTCTGTCACCGTAATAATTATTAACCCGAGGCACTTCATATTTACCCGTGGACACCGATCTGGTGCCATACGCGTGTGTAGCCCCATACAGGTCGTGCTCTCGATTGTCATGGTTGTTGATTGCTAAAAGGTACTTGTGTTTTAAACTAATCGGAAGTATTTTACAAATTTTAAATAGTTTCCGGTAATCGTTTCTATGCATGTTTTTAATTTTTTCGGGGACAAGTAATTTTAAAAATCTAATCTGTAACGTTTCTAATTTGTCTATATAGGTTTTAAATGTGAGACCATAACAATCAAGAGCATATGCCAATATAGAGTCTACCAGTGCGAAGTACAAACATTTCAATGTACCGATAGGTACTTTATAGCTAAGATGATAAAATTTACTTAATAATATTTTTAGTTTACTACAGATGTAATCAATATGGTGAGACCAAGAAAATTTAGTGTCTATCTTAACTCCTAGGTATGTTACACAGTCTACTATGTCTATGGCGTTACAACGGCAGTTAATTCTATTATTATGTAGACATTGATAACTATGGGCAACAAGGTGAATATTACGATCTGGCATACTTAAGTGTGGTGAATGTATTACGAGAAGTTTAGTTTTTTCTGCGTTTAATAAAATGCCGTTATCATGGGACTATTGTACTATTGAATCTATGTCTAGTTGAATATTACGGCTCATGTCCTCGAGGTTGGTTCCGGCACTTACAGTGCACAGATCATCGCCAAACATGTAAGGTGTACCGTGACGTACAACTCCTCCTATGCTGTTGACATGCATCAGGTAGCAGACCGGGCCACACCCCGAGCCTTGCGGTACCCCGCAGTCCACCGCTACCTCGTCGCTGAGCACGTCGCCAACCTTCACTCGATAGCTCCGCGACGTGAGATAATCGCGGAACCATCCGTTAAGCGGCTGTTTGATGCCACATTCGTCCATTGCATTTAAAAGAGTTTCCGTTCCCAGAGTGTCAAAAGCTTTTTTATAGTCGTAAAATACTGCTATAACTATTTTTTGTTTTTCTAAATGTGTGTTTACTTCATCTGTGAATTTACTTAATAGAGTATGCGTACCTTTACCTTTTTGAAACCCGTGCTGATAGTTATACAGAATTGAATTAGATTGCAAATAATTTCCTACTTGACCAATTATACACTTTTCCATAATTTTTTCTATACTTGATAAGATTGATATTGGCCTGTAGTTTGAGCACTCTGAACGGTCACCCTTTTTATGAACCGGACGAATAATGGCTTCATTTAATTTATTGGGGAATACATTTTGTGCAATTGATAAATTAGTTAATTTAGCTATAATAGGACTTACTTTAATGAAAGAGCTATCACCGCCCGGCGAGTATCGCCGTGTCTCTTTTATTTACACCGGAGTGCGTATCTTTTATTCGTGTTTATAGCCCATAGTTCATAGCTTAGTAGCTCGCGGTGAGACCAGTGCCTTAATTACTGACTTATACCAAACGTGCTGTGGCCTGTGTTGGTTAAATGTGTATTAATAAATTGTTGCCTAACATACAATCTATCTACATTTGCATCCTTAGCGCGTCATTCCTTGCATGCGTCGCATGAGTTTTAAAAAAGTAAAATTTCCTAGGTAGTTATAGAAATGTCAGTAGGTACGTTATTTAATAAAATTTTAAAAATTATTTTTGTATTCGTAATGCTGATGTAAAATATTGTATGCATCAGTCTGTAAGCGGATTACAATACAAACACGAGTCATTAAAAACCCCCGCCTACGGCAACGTCGTACTTACCTCCCTAGGGGCACAAATATTTTTTTTTGCTACCTACTGTAAATCAAAATGTACCTACTTACTATGTATACATATGTGAGTTGCATAAACAGTTATTTCGTTTAGGCAATGTCAGCGGTGTGAGATACGAGATTAAAGAGTAGGTATCTGCTGACGAAATATAAATTACCTATTCAAAAATAACTGACATTTTAGTTTAAGGTAACTTACTTCTTAGGGCGCCATCTTTTCTGTATTAACAGCAACGTTTTATATTGGTAATAATTATAATTTATAACACTTATACATACAACCTAAGTATACCTATAAATTTTATCGTATGCATATTTTTTTTAATAATATTTTTTTTTATCAAAATCAAAAATATTTATACCGATAAATATATAGTAGTCAAAAATCTATTCATCATCATCATCAGCCTATCTCAATCCACTGCTGGACGTAGGTTACTATTCGTATAGACACATTAGGAGGTGAATGCCCATAATCGCCACGCTGGGAAAGTGGATTGGCGATCGCAGTAATCAATCAAATCAAATAATGGTCCGTGACACTTCAATCCCTTAGTAGACTCTTAGGACAGCCTCGGAAAGAGTGGGGGTGGTGACAAATTTATTCTTGCTGCCGTCACCACGCGGCATAAATTAGAAGATGCGGCAAAATTCTGTTCAATAACATATTGTTTACAATAATGTTGATTATTATTTCAGTCCCGACTGAAGTGCGGATGCTGCGGAGAGAGTACTTCAACCGCTGGTACAGTCTCAAGGCGTACTACGCTGCGCTCACCTTTGCCTCCCTGCCTGCTATGGTAAGTAACAGAGTTGGGCAAAAAGTCATCTAATTACTTCTGTAAATTACATTTGTATGTGTACTTTCTAATCTTGATTATAAATGACCATGATAAACGTTGTCAATCCGTGAATTTCTCTAAATGAAGTCGAATTGGCATTTGCTATGCATGTCACCTCCTGCCTTGGAGTACATCTCCTGTGTAGTATAATACTCACTTGCCTACTCTTATACGGTCAACCAAGTTAAACGCGTTATACTTCCGCATACAAGTTTTGTGCACTCGTAGAGATGTAGTAAGACGTATACAGGGTGTAAGTCTAATACGGGCGAAGCTCTTAACGGGTGTTAGTTTAGGACATAATAAGTACATTTAGATAACTTTTACTAAAAGTTAGAGCAACAAAATTATCCATACAAAATAATTCGGCGCGCAATGTAGAATACACACTCAAGTTAAACGCTCGTTGACAGCTAATTTCGAAAGCAGATGACATAACTGCCATATTAATAATAACAAATGTTCGTACCTACTTTGCTGCTCAAAAATCTTAAAAAAATTCTGTGGGGTCGTAATTAAGTGAAACTTAAAAAAAACCTCGTAATCCATGATTACACTGATGATTCCCATGCCTGGTTTAATTGATCGCCCTTATTAGACTTACACGCGGTATAACTTGGTGGACTGTTCTGAAACTCATTAATTTAGATATAGGACAGGGAAACTTATAAATTGTATGATCTCAGAATGAGACACCGCAGATGATGTAAGTAGGAAGCCTAAAACAGCTAGGTAACGTAAAATAATATAGTTCTAAATGGGTATTGGGTACTAATACTTAGAGAGAATAAAACCACTACGTGTACGTTCTAATATTATCTGTCAAATACCTACTTATTGTCTTGTTTATTGTAGCGCCTATACACAACGCTCTTATATGGAACAAAATAACAGCGGAATAATTTTTTTTCCGCAAGTACTTAAAGTTGGAGAGATGAAATAAAATTGTATTATATATATTCATTGTTAAGTCATGAACACAAAATATCATAAAAGAAAATAAATCCCTAAAAAAAGACTCCGAGTTTTTCTCCTAAATATTTTACGTTAGTTTAAATATGGATATCAACTTGAAAATTAGTAAATAATCCCATTATTGAAGCGAGTTTGCACTGGACAGTGCCTTTTTTTAAACGGTGGTTTGATACCTAAAATATCACAAAACCCCAAAAAATGATAATTATGTATATCACATGTCATATCATAACTCTTCTGCCGTACAATTATTATAATGTCATGTTAAAATGAGCCAGTGTAGAGTATCGTAAATGAATGACCGACTGTCAGCGAGACTGATTGATATTGGCGATATGGCGTTATCGTGTATGTGGACTCAACGCGAACTCATCAGTTTACGTCAATCTACAATTAGCTCTTTCAGTAATACATATACTTAATGATGCAAGGACTATGTTTTTTGTTTTCATTCTACCTAGGTACGTTTGAATTTTTTGGGTATACATTCGAACAGATAAATTAACCATTATACTTGCCACCGTATACATACCTACAGGTACGTACAGGGGCCTATTTCTCGAAAGCTTGTAACTTGTAATACAAGCGGAAGTCTTTATCTTATTAATGATGTTAAAAAGAGACTTCCACTTGTATTACAAGTTACAAGCTTTTGAGAAACGAGCCTCCGGTATTCAACTCCTGAACATAATGCTTCCCTATTCATACTCGTACATTTGTCTGTGCAAATTTCTGACACGTAAATATTGTACGCAGATAGCTTTCTCGCTTTCATCAATATGACATAGAATTCGTAATCAAATCAATATTACATAATTTCAACACGTGCCTGAGTTGCGATTCATGCGTATCGAACAAAGGGAAGTCTGTTGTCTGTTGTAAACCGTACGTAGGGTGTATATGTACTAAGATTGAAACGTCCATCACTAGGACCTGTCAGCTAAAAATGTCCAACACTGATCCAACATGCCTAAAGGCTCAATTATTGTACATTTTAGATATTTTCGAACTTTCCTCTAACTTTTGATCCGTGGTCCAAAACATGAAGAAACATGAATATTTTGAATTACTACGGAACCCTAAACTGAGCAGGACCTGACATGCTCTTTGGCCAGCTTTATTCTATGAAACCTAAGCTGTATTTTTCGTCATATATGTAGGTAGGTACTATGTATTGTCATTTCCTCCCTTTACCACCACCACCCGTCAAAAACGACCCCACTCTCCAGACATAAGACCCATCTTTATATGCGCTTTCCTGTTTCCTAATACTTACTATTTTTATATGATAGACTTATACTTAGATATTTTTCTAGCAGGAGCTAGAAATTGACATCAACATAACTGTTATCGATAAGTCATAAAATAATAGAAAAAAGTTTAAATCAAAAATAAATATTAGGTATGCAAACGGCATAGGAAATATTTAACATGAAAAAAAGAGCCTAGGCTCTGTTACCTGATTTTTTATTGGAATATATTTATCGATAACCTCATCATTTTGCAATCCCTCGATTGTGGTAGAAAAATATCTAGGTATATGAAAGTAAGTTATATAAAAGTGACATACACCAGGAAGACAGTTACTTGGGAAAAGATAATAGATAGGTACTTCAAGTTGGAATTACGCGAACTGTTCATCCAGCAAAGCAAGTTTGCAAAATGGAACAGCATTTAAAGCGAAAAGCCACAGCAGCCACCTATGTTAGTGATTACGAGGCTCAAAAGACTGACTACTTGACTATTCGTAAAGGATTTCCAGCCTGCCTATTTTGTAAGGTAGGGTAAAATGTGTGTTCTCTCTACCGCATATAGGTACAGACATATGTGGGATGCGAGTTTTAACAAATTTAGTGAAGTTTTATAATAAAAGGAATCTCTAGGTTGTGAGTGAAAAAAAGTAAGTACGATTATGTGTGTTGAAATTGTAAAATATTTACGTGTGTATCCAAAAAGCTTTTAATTGGAAAAATATATTGATGTAATTTGTTCATCACACACTATTTTATGGCAGGGTGGGTAGGTATACCACATAGTTTGTATGACTAACTTTCGTAACACGATTGACGCGGTCGTGATTTTTGTTTTGATTAAGGCCAGGTGGGTTACCATGACGTACTAATGCGGTTCAGTTTAGGTAGAGACAAAGGGACAAGGCCATGCGAGTCGTATATCACTGTCCCTTTCCCTGAACCTAAACTGAATCGCATTAGTACGTCATGGTAACCCCCTGAACCATGTACAAATTTTTAGCAACTGACCCAACTGACCCATCCCTCCTCATCATCGCATTTCTGATCCTCGTGAACAAACACGAACAAAATTGCCTATGCAACGATTGCAATATAAATTAATGACACATCGTTATTGATTGACATGTAATGCCAATCAATTTGATAAAGCCGCCAGTGCCCAGCAATATAGCTACTGCAATAATGTTATTTTATACTATGTTGATACACATATACAATAAACTGTAACATCATTAGTGCTCAACTTTCTACTACGACACTTTGGCGCATAGGAAACTAAGTATGTAGGTACCTAGGTACTTGTACTTTATCACCACGTGGTGACACGCCCACCACCCCAAATCTTCACGTGGGTGTCGTAAGAGTCGACTAAGGATTGAAGTGTCACTGAATATTTATTTGTCAATTTCAATGAATACTTTACAGGTTGTTGATATTGATCTATTAACGATAGGTATCAAGGGGCAAAATGTCAACGTACATACATTAAATACTTTTAATCGAAACGCGGCGCTTAAAAGATTCAAATGCACTTGCACAATCTAGTATTAGTAGGCTTTGGCCCGTTGCCTACGGACTGCAACTTGTGTGAGAAACACAGTCGGAGTGCAGTTGCGTTTTGTTACGATCCCATTTGTTAAGATAAATTCCAAATATAATCTTACCTCTTCTTTCCGTAAACAAAAGAATGAGATCAAAAATAAGCCTCGGAAACTATGTATATAGGACAATTTAAACTGCCGTAGATAATAATCAAGCATTATTAATTAAACAAACCTTACGTAAAGTAGACCCTGATCTCTCTATTAGTGTAGCTTATTCTAATTAATTTTAAATAGTACATATTTCTTTGCAATATTAATAAATCAGCAATTAAAATAAGTACTTTCCTATCTGACATTCTTAAATTGTTTATTGTAAAATTGTTTAGCCTTAAAAATGTGTTTGGAAGCTTAATTTTTAATTATGAAACGTAAAATATTCCTGTGATCGTCCATGCAAATCGTATGGTAATTGGAATTAGAATTTGGCGTAGATTTGTGAAACATTTGAACCCCGGGGCAAATTAGCTAAGGGGCTACTTAATGCCTTTGCCGACTGAATAAATACAGAGCTAAACATTGAAACACTGAAAACAATCCGAATTTGAACCGTAATCATTGGATATTTTCCATTGTCAACAACTTCGTAGAAGCTCCCAAAGTCCGTGTGGAAGGGTTAAGTAAAACTGGCCTCGAGTTTCCTTATCCTCGTGCGAAAAAGACGGAGGATATATACCTTCTTTTTCGCACGGGATCCTCATTATCCTCGCTTATCGAGCACATGCGAGCTTTCGGCTGGAAAGAGTTTCAAGAGTTTTGTTTCCAAGCCGGAAATAACCATCTATGTGCTTACTCTACGCTACGGCGTAGCACGCACAATAAATCTGCGCTTTGAAGGATTTTAGACATTGTTGCTCATTGACATCTTTATGTACAAGTGTAAGTAGTAAGTACTTTTATTTTTATATTCGCCTGCTCGTTTCATAATAAGTATTTTAATAGAAATCATAGGTAAACTGTACGGTTGCTGGCAGAATAGATCTATTGACAGTCACACGATCTAAATACTCTTACCCGGCCGCGGATATACAGCGTGGGTATTTGATACGGGCGAATAATTAATCCAGCTATAATATCTGATCCTATGAGTCGTATAAGATAACCATTTCGTTAAATTTTGTTGTTGATTAGGTGTAATGATTTTTCTAAAGTGCAACCCAGCAGCAATGTATGCCGGCCAACTGACATGAGACTCGTATGACGTTTAGATACTTATGTCTACTTTAAGTAATATGGCTACCAGTGGATGCAATACATTGCGGGCTCAATTATTTTGTATGAAAAAAAAATACCTTAATTTCTAAAATAAATTTATATAAATAGGTTCCCTAGGTCCGATAGTAATCGCCACTAAAATATTCGCCCGTATCAAATACACACGCTGTATAACTAAACGAGTTTGAACACTATTTCTGCTATTTAAGACCGTTACGGGAAAATGGTCTCGCTCTTGATTCTTTATCCAATTACAGAATTGCTTATTTGTGGCGTGAATACTTTTGCACTATGAAGTGTAGGTGCCTATGAATTAATTTAAACATTTATTATGTTACCGAGTATTAAGTACAATACCTACATATTATGTATATATTGCCGCGTAATAAATGTTATCTTGTATGAAATGTACATATGTTATGTATGTAGTTAAGTAAGTATGTATGTATATTACCAACGATTGTCACACCAATCTAATTTTATCTCAAAATGTTTAATCAAAACACCATAAACAGTGGAAGATTTCACAACATCACGCGCATTTTCATGTGATAAGTGATAAGAGCGTCATGACCGTGACATACCCTATCGATATAATTATAACCTCGTTTATATTAATTACTACAATCCATGGTTATTACACCTAATTCCTTTGGATCGTAGATATATTTAAATAGTTACCTACAATGTCATAATAATACATTGTGATACAAGTGCGACAAAAGTGTGACCGAGAGTTTTAAATCGACACGAGTTATTAATATATATCGTGTACCTATACATAGCGGGAACAAATACAATTTGACAGTCCGATTATGAAAAACAGTCAAAACGTTTTACCTTATTTTCAAACTACACTCAATCAATAGGATTTCCTTTTGGCACGTGTGTCGACGATGTTTTTCAGTAGAAACAGATGGCCCTCCGAAGTTTCGATTTGACAAAAAATTAACTACTTTCCGCACTAGTGTGTGAATAAAGTACCATCTTTTTGCCCTGAAATCCCTCTGAATACACCATTCCCTTAAATTTAAAATAGCTAATGAAAAGTATGTACCTAGTTGATCTAAATAAAAAAGCCAAACCCATTGCTAGTAGCACTTTCAAACCCATTGCTGCTATGTACATAAATGTACATGCGATATTTATTGGGCTTTGATATTCGATTCAGATTCAGACTCAGTCAATGCCGAGTAATAACATTTTTACTTGAAGACTTTCGTAGATCGTCGACCCGAGTGATTCGATATGTCTAAGTGAAAATTGCGACGAAATTCTGACTTGTTTACTAACGAGGTTTTTATAAAACATCTGGTTAGGTCTCAGGGCTTGGTAGGTATACTTACTTAGTTCGTTATTTTAGCATTAGATATAAGGTAAAAAATGTTAACGTATTTTTTCATAAAAATTGAAATAAATATACTTAGATATATCATTATGAAAGCAGATGAATGTAAATAATCAGGACTGATTGATTATACGTATGCAATGTTGTACCCACATTCATTAAGATTTTAAAGAAACGAAACTCGGACCGTTTTTGAACGATTGAAAAAATAGATTTCAGTATAAAGTACCTACTATCATATCATAAGTCAATAACGTCTTAATGTTATACTTTGTCATTTGTATAAGTTACCGTGCCTCCTTCAAATCCATGTAAGTAACCGTGGTGTTGACAACATATTAAGGTTTCCGAATAGGTACACTATCGGTATTCCGCCTCCTATGTCTGTTCGAAGAGCTTGGCTTCTGTTTCATGCAGTCTACAGTCTGACATTAGTTTCAAATTTCTTCATCAACTTAAGTGCCTTCCAATACTGTGAACTGGCTATACAAAGGCACGACTTTGAAATCGGTATAGATTCTAGGCTTCTATCGAATAATGTATTCCATTGAATCTGGATTTCCAGTTACATTCTAATACAATAACAGTTTTCTTCGTAAACCTGAATTATGTAAATTAAACCTTAACATGAATAATTAATTCAACCTTCGTATTGTTTTTAAATGAAAATATGGGTGTAGTATTAACATATTCAACTACACGAAGGATGAAGTAGTCAGTTAGGTACCAATTTTTTTAACGGTGGGAATTTTAGCCTAATCGGTAGTGATCCTGGTCTACGAAGAAGAGAAAATTCCCGGTCTGGAGGAGAGAAGATTCCCGGCTTCTGTTCATCACAATTATTATTTGTTCCTTAATCATAATTGTTGTCATTATTGTTTTTTATGTATTTAAATATCTGTATGTATACAGTATTTTATCTAAATAAACATAAAGCGGCAATTATTTGGTCGTTTTCACCGCATGTTGTTTACCTACCTGGTAAGGTAACCTTACCTGTACGATTCGGCGACCGTATGCGGCGTAAGACTAAATTTAATTGCCGCTTAAAGGATTGCATATTCTAAGATTCAAAATCCCGAGCAACTATCTCTGTGACTCCAATTATGCGTTAACAGGATTGACAAAAGTGGACTGATGACCTGGTGAAGGTCGCAGGAGTCCGCTGGATGCGGGTGGCACAGGACCGGTCATTGTGGCAATCTTTGGGGGAGGCCTATGTTCAGCAGTGGACGTCTTTCGGCTGATGTGATGATGATGATGACGATTGACAGACAGTTCATTAAAATATGCAGTCTCTTGTTTCTCGGTCGACCCTCAAAATAGACCAACACCTGAGTGCAACAAAACAGCCTCCTTATGGCACTGGTCCAAGAGACCCGGCGATACTCGCCCAGCTATCAGCTATCACCGCCGGGCGAGTATCGCCGTGTCTCTTTTATTTACACGGGAGTGCGTATCTTTTGTTCGTGTTTATAGCCGATAGTTCATAGCTTAGTAGCTCGCGGTGAGACCAGTGCCTATAGGTATAACTACCTATGAGGAGGATGATAATAAAAATAGTCCTTATAACATTCCTATAAGTGTTCTTCTTTATTACAGATGCTGTTTGGCCTCCTATTCCTCGGCATATCATACCTTATGTCAGGACAGCTGCTAGAGTGGGACAGATTCTGTCTTTTCTCCCTCATTGGCATATTGACAGGAATCTGTTCCGAAGGACTTGGACTCCTTATTGGTGCTGCATTTAGTGCTACAGTGAGTACGAGTATTGCTTTAATTTGTTAGAAATACCCGTCTGTATTATTATTATTTACGAAACGTTGGTAATAAATATTATCAATGATGAAAATGTAGAATAAACATTACAATTGTAAATTATCTCTCCTGAGTGATATAGACCTATCTACATCTACGAGTAAATAACAATAAATAGCGTGGCTGTAGGTATGTACGGTTTTTTTAGAACATTCAAGGTGCACCCGAAATAGAAGCTCGCAGCAATCGTTTGAAACTGTGAAGGAATTTTAAAATATTGCGCTGCACGCTGCAGTTAAAAATATAGAAAGTTTTTTTGGAATCTTACACTTTATGTTCAGTACAATTAGATGTAAGAGTATTTAAAGCTATAGGTACTTGTACCTATAACCCGTTTAAGAATATCTGGCAAGTACCCCTAACGCGGTGACGCGTTTCAAATCCTTTGCGCCATCTGGCAGTGCTCGCACTATACCTATCCCTTGCCCTGTAGGTACTGTAGGCACATACCCTTCGCTTGACCCTACCCTAACTACGGAAATCTGGGTCTGGGTGATATCCTGATATCATAATTACGTATAAGTTTAATCAAAATACATGAAGATTGTTATCAGAAAACCATTATATTCTCATCAGGCAATAAGTAGGTGGACACCTACCTACTTACCTACCTTATAAAGGTCGGAGGTCATTTTAAGAGTAGGAAATACAGTTAAATCGCGAGAGTTGGGTACTTTGCAATGGGATTTTTGGGTACTGAAAATTGTAAACACAATTTGTTACAAATAAAATGTTAACCATATCTGTGTGTGTTATGTAGTAATGCTTACGTTCGCGTTTACTCGATAAATAAAGCTGTATATCACGCTCGTACTGATTGTACCTATTCTGATGCTAGCTTCGAGCGAGCGTGATAAGTAGTACCTATACCTACTTGCCAACTCATGGTACAGCTACAGGGATATATCATAGGGATTATAAATATTATAATCCACCTTAACGTAATGCAGGCTAGTTTGTTAATATTTAAGATTTTGCTATGCCTCTATTATACCTGCCTTATTCTGTTATACCACAACCTTATCTAATACTAAATCAAAGAAAACACTTCTTTTTTTCAGAATGGTTCCATTATAGGTCCAGCCACAGCTGCCCCGCTCTTAGCGCTCTGCTGCTATGGAATGGGCTTCGGCCCCTATATAGAAGTCTCCATGAAGACTCTTATGGCCGCCTCTTATCTACGCTACACCGTCACCGGCTTCACTTTAGCCCTTTACCAGGAGAGACCCCTCATGGATTGCGACGATGTGTTCTGTCTATACGCCAACCCTAAACTACTACTGAGGGACTTAGGCATGATTCATGATAATTATTACTTCCAAATCCTGGGGCTATTTGCGTTTACTGTACTGCACAGGGTGCTAGCGTATTACGCTTTACGGTACCAATTGACCGTCGAGTTTTCTAATAAATATGTGGCGTACGTAAGCAAGTTACTAAAACATAAATAAATTACATGTACAGTCGCCATCATATATTAGAGAGGCCGCGGTACTCAAAAATACAATGGACGCCTGCTTAGATGTTTGCTGGCCGCTCCGATATATTGTATCTGTTGGCGACTGTACTCAAGAGCACAGAAACATTGTTTCTTTGCGACTAGTTAAAAATTAGCGCAATTTGTAATATAAATGTAAGTATTGCCCCAGAAGGGGCCGGTATTACTGGTACTTTATTAGATTTTTAAGAAGTGGTGAATCCTTTTAGGTACCTACTTTTATTTTATTTCGATGGAGAAATGGGTGCTATCGTTATCTTACCGCCTACACCTCACTCTATTTTCTATTTAGTTTCAACTAGGTACTTACTTAATACAGGTACTAGTACCTACTAAAAATGGCGTATAAGTACTTTTTGCGATAATTAACGTATCTACGTATTATCAAACCGGAATCAGAAAGGGATTCGAGAGTACTGTTGAATCCCATTCTAATCGCGGTTTGATAATAACTATGTGCCTTTTACGGTTTCTGACTTAAACGCCTTGACTTGGGGCCGTGTGATTTTTTTATAGGTAAGTAGCTACATACTTTTTAGGGACATGGGAAAACACCAAAAAATAAGTAGTACTGCAGGCCTAGCCAAGTTGCCATAATACGAGTATAATGATGTATGGAAATGGTCACATGACTTTCCGTACAGACGAATCTATCAATTGAACGTATTGTGAAAGTAAGACCGAGTGGCCGAGGGGTGCAGGCATCAGCCGCGAAAGCTGAGCACGTGGGTTCGATCCTCACCTCGGATGTTGGTGATCTTGGTCATTTTTCTTTGGTATATGACATCCAATATGTAGAATCTATTAATCTCATACATTTATTATTATTTATCGCTTATATTGTTTACGATTCCAAAATGGCATCTTGGCTATCTTTGGTCTGCTGTAGTAGATATTTAAAATATGAACAATTATACCTAGTTAAAGCCTAACAACTTTCTATTTGACCCTGACACAGTGTCGCTGCAAACAGTTTACCTATGGCAATAATGTGATGTCATGTCAGTAACCAATTGCAAAACATTTTCCAATGGAATACTATTCAATCCTTCGTCCTTTCTTTGGTTTAAAGATTTTATTGTATTTAAGACGATTTTTCTTGCTTCTATTGGTATCTTTTTCGGCATTTTTATGATAAAATCGTTTAAGTCGCGATATATTTTCTTTTTGTTAACATCGGTGACATTCAATGACATTCAACGCCTGGCCTACTACCGCGAAAATCGAAATTCGTAAATTTCGAGGATGTTTCTCTGTCACTCAAACGAAGGCGTCATTAAAGTGAGAGAGACAAATCCTCGAAATTTACGAATTTCGATTTTTGCGGTAGGGCCGCTGATGTCAAACAGTAATCATTGCCAGTAAAATAAATTAGTGTCACTGAAAATCCGCAACATGGCGAGGGTCAAATAGTAAGTTGTTAGGCTTTAAGTTATAACATGACATGTTAAGACTATTGTCAATTTGTCACCTACACTATTTAGTACCTGTAACTTTTCCATAGTGTAAACATTTCATTGACTTACTTAATCTCAGATAATGTTTACAAATGTGTCAGTTTATATTAAGTATAATAAACTCTCTCTACCTCAATGTTGTTTTTTTATTATTTAGTTATGTAAGTACAAATTAAATTGACAGAATGAAATTATATTCAGTCTCTACGGACACCATGGCAGACACTACATTGCAAAAATAGTAGATTGTGTCACAAGTGATCTAAATGATATAATTATGTATGTTCGCCAAGGGCGTTCATGAAACCCGAATGAACGAACTTTTGTCATGATTAAGATTTTCAATGTAGATACCTACATGTACTTTATCACGTCATAAAATCAAAGGCTACCTAGCGTAAATGCCGATTGCAAATGACCCAGACTATCTTATCTTCTGAGGAATGCTGATAATGTAGGATAGAATTTAGAACCAATAAGAAGCAATAGAATTTACGTAAGTATCTAGGTATTTCGAATACCTTCTTGCTAAAATGTCTGGCAAAGTTAACTGCAGAACTGTGCTCGTCGCGACTATATAATATATGCATCTCTAAAATAAGTGTACGAGAGAGGCGGTATGATTCAATCTGTCTATGTCTCTCTAGTTAACAAAATTCTAGCCAAACTATAGATACTAACTACCATCAATTTAATTATCATTATTCCGTTTTCTGTGTTAAACGAATACAAATGAAGTTCTACTGCATAGGTACTCGTCTCATTTCGACGGTGGCAAACAAGCATAGGGCCGTCTGCTGGTAAGTAGGAACCGTAAGTTATGGAGGCCTGCAAAGTCCAGGGGATTAACATCAGCGTTACAGACACTAAAGCCCCTATATTCTGCTTCTTTAACAACCGTATACTTACAGCCTGTTCAGAAAACCACGGCACATTAATTGCGACAGCAGGAGCAGAGCAGCGTTCGCGTAAATCATCTCTCATATCAAGCCCAATAACTTATCATTAGGCAGTACAAACTGGCATGCAGTTTGAAGGCATATCTTTAAAGATAACAGAACAGTAAATATTACGGATGTTACGAGAACTATTGACCTGCTTATGTAACAGCTAGTATCTACTGTATATACCTACATATAATATTGATATTTGAGGGACAAGACAAAATTATAATTTATATTAACAATTTTATTATTGCCAATAACATTTTCTAACAAAACCAATAGGTGTATAACCTATACAAATAATTGTAATGCTATTAAATACATCATTTCTTAATCTTAAACTTTACTCAGTCAATCCTTACACACATCCAGTGCATCCTGTTTCTCCTCAGCTAACTCCTTGCCCGTGTTGTCTAACATTTTGCGTGCAAAGTCAGAGATGGTGAGACCCTCAACAATCTTCCATTTACCATTAGCAACAGTGACAGGGAATGAGAAGACAACATCCTTAGGGGTGCCATATGATCCATCAGACACCACACCCATACTCACCCAACGGTCACCTGTGCCAAGGAACCAATCCCTCATGTGATCAGACGCAGCCTTGGCAGCAGACAAAGCAGAGGACATTTTCCTTGCAGCAATGACAGCAGCTCCTCGCTTTTGTACAGTAGAAACAAAGGTGTTTGTTAGGTATTCATTATCATTTATGGCTGCTGCAACTTGTTTAGGAGCACCTCCAATAGATACCACCGCATTAGAGGCATCGGGAAATTGGGTGGAAGAGTGGTTGCCCCAAATGACAACATTTTTGACATCCTTTACTGGCACTCCAAGTTTAGCTGCCAACTGTGCCTGGGCACGATTCTGATCCAAACGAGTCATAGCTGTAAAGTTTTCCTTAGGAATAGATGGAGCGTATTTCGAGCAGATAAAGGCATTAGTGTTAGCGGGGTTTCCTACAACCAGGACTTTGATATCTTTACGAGCAACTTTATCAATAGCTTGTCCCTGCTCTTTGAAAATGCGTACATTAGCAGAGAGAAGATCTTTCCTTTCCATGCCTTCTTTTCTAGGCATAGCTCCAACTAGGAAGGCGGCTGCAACATCCTTAAATGCCTCCTCAGGATTAGCTGTAGGCAGAACACCGGCAAGGAGGGGCAGTGCACAGTCAGCCAATTCCATGACCACACCTTCCAAAACGCCCATCATTGGGGCGATATCCAAAAGGTGGAGGTAGACAGGCTGCTCAGGACCAAATACTGCTCCAGACGCGATCTGGTACAGCAGAGAGTAGGCGATTTGACCCGCCGCTCCAGTAACTACAACTTTGATTGGTGCAGCCTGGAAAACAGATAAAACAGGTCAGCCAGAACTATAGAAATATGGATGACATAATCTAATGAGATTCTAACTAGAATGCACAACACTTTGATTTTAAGAAAATAACAAATGTTATTTGTTAATTTACGATTTTAATTAATTACCATGGTAACTGAGTTGCGTGTTATAACAGTAGTTTCTAAAGAATCTTCAGTTTTGGAACCCCAACAACACGCCATGGCTCAAAGAAAGCATATGAATTAGCATAAAATTAAGAAACCCATTAATGATTAGATTAAAGTTATCATAATCACGATATGGATAAGAGTAAAGTATAATATTAATGTCATCCATCACCGGCAACCGGCAAGGGCTTAAAAAAAAGATTATGTAAAATATAACTAGCTAAGAATGCCCTACCGGTTTCAAACTACATTTTAAGGGTGAGATCGACATGCTTAGGAACTGTTAAATATCTAATAAATTAAGAATAACAACGAAGGTCAAATCAAAGTCAATGGAATAATACGAGTAAATAAATTACACAACTGACACTTACCATATCTTCGTTTCCAATAAAATATTTCACAAAATAACCAAAAACACGTCGCTTTTATCAAACAACAGAGAATGAAGGTCGAGGACTCGTACGATACGATACGACCTCAATCTTTTTGATTGGCTTGATTGCAAATTAAAGTTATATTTTATCACTCCGCTCACCGATGTAATGAATGAGATTGTAATAAATAAGTAAATAAGTTTGCTCTCATTCATTCATACCTATCAATATCATTCACTCGTTCAGTCGCTCTTCCTGTACTAGCGAGAGGAGCGAGTTTATAAACATTTAAAAACACTATTTCCAGTGCCATCAATTATTAATATTATTATTGAATCTTTATAACGACGTTTTGTGCTTTATTGTGCTTCATTTTGTTTCAATTGATGGGATGACCACAGAAATTGTTTTTATGGGATAGAAATTGAAGCCACGTTTTTTATATTAACTCAAACAACTTCAGTAAACTGAAAATGACAGATGACATAACAAAATAACCTCAAAATCCTTTTAATGTGGAAATTCTGAGCTGAGAGGCGAGAGCCGACATTATCGCATTAAAAACCTCACATAGTATTATAACACCTGATTTTAGGTTGTTTTTACTAAAATAGTGAATTCAAAATAGAAAGCACGACATCAACATGTCGTCGCTTTTACGTTCCACTAAATTTGTGCGATACTTCACGGGTGCGGCAAGAACTCTTATATTGAACTCCGCCAAGACTGCAGAATCTAATTTATTGGTCAATCCTGTTGCACTGTGTTCCAGTAACAAGTAAGAATGATTGATTTTACTCAATATGACATTATGCAATTTTTATTAATACTATGTATGAATTGTTAATGAAGGCTTTTATTACTTAATACAATAGTTATTGTAAATAACTATTCTATAACGATGACTGACAAGCTATAAGCGCTGATTGATGTTCCGAGGTGTCTTGTAGTTCTCCAGTAGGCATAAATGTGCTATATTCACCATCAGAATACTAACAAACTATTGTACTTAAAATCCATTATAAAATAATGTGGCGTTCATGGTTGATTGCTGGGCTTCACCAGTGTTGGAGCAGTGGATCGGAATTTATGTCTATAAATCATATCTTTTTCTTTATTCTTTAAATTGAACACTAGTTTTAAGTATACAGAAATAGATCCTTGGTCTGAAAATCAATAGCTTTATTTATGTATTATTTAGCATGGTTCATGGATATCAAGCAGATAACTAATAATGATATTATTGTTGTGATGTTCTTTAAGGTAATAATCCTCTATTTGTACATAATATCAGCCTCCATAGTGTAAATTTACCTAAGAAGCTTTATATAATATGCAAATATTATTGATATAATTAAATGTGACTGCATCATCAGTTGACAATCAAACCTCACTATAAAAACTCACTACTGTAAGCAACCTCATAGGTATGTCAGTATTGAATCAGAACTGAGATACAAGCTTTATTTCAAGTAGGTATTTGTTACTTAGTGAGTTTCGCTTGTCAATCGATATTAACAATACTGCCAAAGAAGTAAGTTTAAAAGATTTTGTAATCATTTTCAGTGTTCTTATGCGTGATTATGCCACTTCCAAGAAAGCAGAAAGTCTTGAACCTTTGCTCCAAAAATTAGATTCAGAAGCAAGAAGATTTGGCCGCATCACCAAGAAAGACATTGATGAGGTTTTTGATGAAATAAGGTCAAAAAATGACATCACCAGCTCCCAGTCCTTGCTTGTCATACGGTGTTGTGGTAAATTGTTTTATATTAATATACTGCAAATATTTACACATAAATAAGCTTCATGATTGTTTAATTATTTTGTTAATGCCATATGGTGAGGGATACCTGTTAGGCTATACATATTTAATATTGTCAAGGATTGTGCCATACTGCATAACTAACAAATTCAGGTAGGATCAATTTGAGTGTCAATTGTTTGATATTTGAACTATCTGTTTTGGTACTTATGCAGTATTGCACTACCCTCGACAATATCACATAACTACTTGCAATAGAATGTGTGATTTCCATCCAGTAAGAACTACTCATGTTCTAGTTGGAGATGGGTCCAATATGGACTTTGAACCCATTTGTCTTCTAATCTCAAATTCTGATGATTGTGACCTTTGCTTTGAAAAATTGGAAATTCTTACATACCTATAATATATACTCACATTTATTTATCTTACAGGTGAACTTGTACCCGAAGAATTACCAGAACAAAGGACACTGTTGGTTCAAAAAATATGGAGTGTACTCACAGAACGGGGAATACCCATGGATATATCTCATTACAATGCTCTTCTAAGAGTCTACATTGAAAATGAACACCCATTCTCTCCAGCCCAGTTCCTTGATGAACTAGAAAAGAAAGGGCTGCAGCCAAACAGGTATCACAATTACTTACTTTATTACTAGGAGATATTCCAAGGTTTGTCAGCCTCTGTAGTCTAGTTAGTAGTTGGAGCCCTGCCTATGAAGTTGGAGGTTCTGGGGTTTAAATCTTGGTAAGGGAATTTATTGTGCACTTATCACACATATTTCTTACTTTGTCATGATTGAGTTCTATGGTTTTAAGGTATCTTTATGTATCTATCCATTATATTATTGTATATTATATTATTATGCTTAATAGGACCCCACAACATAATCTTTTATTGATCTTACTGTGGGACTTACTATACTAGCTAGATTTATAATCTCCTAAAAAAAATATATCGACGGTGGAAAGGAGAAACCTGTTAAGCGACATTTTGGTAATTGTCCAGGAGAGTGTTTTAAAGTTATATTTTTAGGAAAAAAAATCGTATCACTTTCTGTGGCCGCTTTAGAGACTTGTGTTCTTTGAACGTACTTTGTCAAATTGTCATATCTCTGAAATAGTAATAACGTTATTTCAATAAACTTGGAACCTTCTGACATAAATGTCGCTTAATTGATATTGACCTAAGAATTCTCCGAAACGAGCCTTTAAGCGACACTTCGGTTTATAAATAAAATTATTTTAGTCAGAAAAGTGTCGCTTACAGGGCAAGGTAATTTATATGACATGCAATTAACCGACAACAGTAGCACTTGAAAAAAAAAACTTAAGCGACTATGTATATAAATATGTGTATGCTTAAGTGACACTGTCTAAATTTTAGTCAATAATTGCGTCGCTTAACATCCCTGTCTTTAAATTTAACCATTATTTCATTATACCTTAAGCAACATTGAAGTCGTCAGATCTCAGTATTACTTGGCTTAAACGACGCAGAAAAAAAGCCGGTTCCGTCGATATATAAAAATCATTTTTGACCAAAATGTCGCTTAAAGGGTTTCTCCTTTCCACCGTCGATATAAATATATACACTGTGGGCTCTTATAACCCGAAAGATTTTAACCATGCATTTTTGATGTAAAAACAAACAAAAAACATTACATTACATAGTTTTTATGCCAAACATTTTTTTTACTTTTTACTATTTTTCATAAAAAGTAAGTAAATGTTATTTATAAAACTGGCACTTAAAATAAGTGTTAACGTTTTTTTCTTACAAAAATCTATTTTTTTTTCAAGGTTTTATTTCTCACTTTTTGACATAATATTAATGAGGTTAGTGAGACATAATGGCACCAACGCCGTTAAAAAAACTGAGTAACAACTACAATTCTTTTTTTTTATTCAATTGGAAATAACTCTGGAACTAGGCTATATCCAGAAAAGTTTATATGACATTATAATTTCTAAATGTGGTCAGGAATACACTGTTAAAATCGGTCGGGTTTAAACAGCCCATGGTGTATTTAACAGATTCTTACAGAAATATAGGAGACTATATTTCATTTTATTGGAATTAAATTGCTAGTTTTTATAGAGTTAGAATAATGTATTACTGTTTATGAATTAAGTGTGATTTGTTACCAAGGTCTTTATATCGCCGAATGATATTGATTTGTTAATTATGAATACATAGTGTAAATGACATAGTCACTAAAATCTGAATTATACAGGGTTGGGCGGATTAAGTGTCCTAGTTAAAAAGTGGTATAAAAGTTTAAAAACAAAACAATATTACTAATCTTGGTGTTATTTATATCAGAAACATTCTATATTTTACCGCAGCAATTGATAAATTTGATAAACTCCCCTTTAACATGTATTATTTTAAGCATTATGTCGTATAAGGAATTTCATCCGGCACGCACTACCTTATCTGCCATGTGATGTCATATTAGGTTATCTAACCCTAGTATAAACTTGAATCTTAGCCTAAACCCGTCTCAATAAAACTCTGCATTGATTTGTATATGGAAATGTTTATAGCATTTCAGTTATCTAAAGATTTAACGTACTTTGCTAGGTAAATATCAGCCTCGTAATTTTGGCTATAACTTGGTATTTCTTCTTATCATATTGTACCCTGATTGATTAACTTTTTGGAATACATTTATAACTAAAATACCTTCCTTTCTAGTTTTTAATAAAACGCTATACCCATAATCAATCTGGCATTTACCAAACTCTTGCAATGAAAATGCATTTTCTTTGAAAAATGACCTTCGTGCCGCCTATTCGACTTTTTGTATTTAACTCTTATATTTTTTAAAGAGAGAGGGCACATATATAAATTATCTGTTTTATAAGTGCCTCACATTTTGTGATTATTTTGCAGTGCGCAAAATATTAACCCCTCTTCAATTTAATAATTTTATCGAAGATTATATAATAAGAGGCACATTTTCGTAAAAATTGCCCATGGGTGCTTATTGGTACTTTGCTGACTCAAATCATTTAAAGCTTACCCAATTTCGGCTTGATTTTGGAAGCAGAGGACTCCTTGAAACGATTGATGGTGTGCAGTATTAAAACATACGTTGATATTTTCTTTTATGGTCAGTTGATAATGTCGCTCGATTTTTAATGCTCGCTGCACCATTATCCAACAACACCGCTTTTTACATTTGTTCTTAAAAATATATACAACTAAATGTTATAAGAATGAGTTTCGGAATCCATGAAGCTGATTAAATCTACGATTTAAAATGACATACAGAGTATGAAAAGCAGTTACATTTCAATAGATAAACGAATGTTTTTCAATAGGACACTTAATCCGCCCAACCCTGTACATAATGTATTAGGGTGGATTTCATCAAGAAAAATTTCACCATACAAAAATATATATTTTTTCTTTTATTAATTAAATGCATAAATATGTATCTAGAATTGTTAAGTTATATTTATGAGAGTATCTTGTTATGATTCCACACTAATTTGATGCATAATTTCGAAATTATAGGCTTCAAAAATATTTTACACGAGATGGTGATGACGACCACGCCATGGTTATGATTTTTTTAATGGATGGCGATGATACTATGTGTATGGTAATGACGATTTACTATATCATAAGATTCATAAGAGTATTAAATCAATCAATTTTCAGTCAAATCAACAAAGTATTTTCAAAGCGCCTTTGAGTGATTGTAGTTCCAAACTTCCAAGCGAGTTTAGTTCCTGTCTCTTTACATTCCTGTACCAAAGAAGATTTTGTCGCTGGCTTCTTTAGCGTCCTCGCTGCTGCCTGACTATCTGTGTATATGACCACGGCCCTCGTCTGCTGCACTTGCTCCTTTATGAGCCTTACGCACCGTAGTATGGCACAAACTTCTGCCTGAAACACACTCGTCTACCTACCAAGTGGGACAGATACCTTTTCCCCCAATTTCGGGATAACTATGCCTAGTGGGTATGCTTGCTCCAGCTAGACCTGTGGAGCTTCTTACCGAACCGTCAGTGAAGCATATAAACGTCGGATGTTCGACGTTTACCTTCCAGTTGTCCCTCTCCCCAATATGTACTCTATATTTCTTATCGAATATCTTCTTCCTCTTTATGAGGTCATTGTGAGTTACCATCATTTCCATTTTAGACAGTACCCTATCTTGTATTAGTGCGTGTCGCTTGTGTACGCAACTTCCTCTCCATTCCTTGTATGCCTTCATTCGGTACCACTGTTCCATGGCCCTCTTTTCCGCTTCTATATGTAGCGCCTTTATACCTAGCATTACCTCTAAGGCGTGTGTCGGGGTTTTCCTCAACGCCCCGGTTATCAGACACGCCAGCTTCTGCACCTTTGTTAGGTACCTCTGATATTTCTTAATATGTGCTCTGTGCCACCAGACCACCGCTCCACATAGTACCCTGGGAAGTATTATCGCCTTGGAGATCGATTCCAATATCCTCGACTCTAAATACAGTGTTCTTATGGCTTTCGCCGTTTGTTCTTTTACATGAGTTTTGTACCTGAGCGTGCTACCCAGAGTCACCCCCAGATACTTTTGCTCGTTTACCAACTCCAGCTCCTTGTCATGTACCCTTATGGGCCTCATCTCTGCTGTCTTCCTTTTGTAAGTGAATAACACGAGCTTCGTTTTTGATGGATTTAAATCCAGTCTCTCTCTCTGCACCATTCCAGCACTTTTTGGATACTACTGGCCATTATGTCCCTTTCCCTTATGGTGCTTAGTACCGGTCCACGTACGACTATATAGTACTCCGTCATCGGAGTAAGCTTGCATATATAGGCCCCCCTTATTTTCTTCACTAATGAGTACAAGTCCACCCTGTGGGAAACCTCTTTTAGGACTAATTGACTTTTTATATTCCGCCCAGTGTCGCCTTTATAGATCTACACTTGAGCAATTTCCCTATCTATAGCGCTATTGTCTTGTTGACTCTTTCCCTTCTCAGACTTTTCTCTGCCGCTGAACATTCTATAAAAAAAAAAAACTTTATTGACATAAAACCTAACATATTACATCTTGTTGGATCTTAGCCTAAGTAACAAAATTCCGTATTAGGTTTGTAACAGTATGGATTGGTTATGAGCCGCTAACTCCCAAACTAGGTCGAAACCTGTGACTATGGTACTTGCTACTACAAGAAAAACCAAAAATTATGGACTAATTTACAAAAATTGTCAACTCCATACATACAGGATCATAACCATCCATTGCTTCAGTACCGGTATTGACACGCCCGGTGTTGACGATTTCACACAAAATCCTAGATTATTTTAGAACACTAATACTTAAAGCAACGTCAACGCCTCACTAGTAAATTCCTTTAAGGTTACGTATTCCCAAGTAATTAGTTTAAATATTATTCAATTACTTACTGTAAACCACTCGTGGATGGTTATGACGCCACAGCGTGTTAATCACGTATTGCAGTCACATTTTTATGTTTTTTTTTGGTTTGAGCCCGCATAGACAAACGTGTACTTGGTTCCACTGTTTCACCTGAATTGAGGAGGCGGGTGTGGGTACACCCGGTATATTTAGACGCACGAGTACAAAACTACCTCAACTTTGACAGTACGCTTACGGTGTTGATGAATTTTTGGTGTCAAACTTTTAAATATTTTAAATAGTACTTACGCGATGAAGGATTTTTAACATATTTTTTTGAACGTTTAACAACAATATTTAAAAACGATTACTGAAGTAAAATTCGCAATCGTACGTTAGATTTGCGATAATTTTCAGTACAAATATGGAGGTTCAGATTTTTTTGTTAGATGGTGATGAGTTTTGACATATAAATCATTATGTTAAAAGGAAACTATTTAGATTTCGATTATTTTGATCAAAGGGCCTTAAAGATAAAACTACTGAGTAATGAAAAAAAATTAAATCAAAGCAAAAAACCTAAAATATTTTTTTCTAAACACCGATACGCAACTTTTTTCCGAGTTTTGAAATCCACCCATTACCCACATAAATTAACAATTACTGATATTCCAGGGTGACTTACCAAAGACTTATGTGGCGTTATTGTCAAGAAGGAGATGTTGAAGGAGCAACTAAAGTTTTAGAAAAAATGAGAGAACTTAGCATGCCAGTGTCAGAACCAGTTCTGAATGCCCTGGTGATGGGCCATGCATTCCATGGAGACACGGAAGGAGCAAAGGCGGTACTTGAGACAATGGCAGCAGCAGGCCTGCAGCCAACTAACCGGACTTATGCTCTTCTTGCCTGTGGCTATGCTAAACTAGGAGATATTGCAGGTGTTGAAAATGCCATTAAAACTGCAACAGATAAGGAAACTTTCTTAACAGATAAGGTATATTCTGCTCTATCTTGTTCTTTATGTACTCTGATAATCGGCAACAAGAAATTTTAATTCATAATATGAGTGAAATATTTTGTTACAGGATATTTTGGATGTCATTGAGCATCTAGCAATTGGAGGCCACGGTGACAAAGTTGAAAGTCTCTTCTCACATCTCCAAAAGGGTATGGGTTATAACCAAGATGTCTGCAATGTAATTCTTCGCTTGCTCAACAAAGGGCAACTCGATGCAGCCAAAAAGATCATGAAAACCATGCAAACCACTAATATTGACGACACGCCTTTCAAGGGGGCCTTCTTTATTAAGCAGTTGTTACGGGTACAGAAGTCACCTGAGGAAATTATCAAGGCTTGCCGAGAACTTAAGGAGGAAGGCCTAATTCCCAACTCAATTTATATAGCTACTGAGTCAGCATTACAGCAGGGACAAGTTGAATTGTCTATAAGTTTGTTCAAGGAGCTCCAGAAGGAAGGGTATGAAATACGCCAGCACTATTATTGGCCACTGCTTGCTCAGAAAAGCCGTGAGGGTGATGAAGAAGGGCTTTTGCAACTCATTCGTGACATGGTTAAAGAGGGTAATATTCCAAGTGGAGAGGCTTTGAGAGACTATGTAATACCACACTTGATTAAAAAAGATACTCCTCTGAACATAATACTGAAACTCCAAATCGCCAATGTACCAGTTGCCCACGCAGCAAGAAACCTCATGATTGAACTTTTACAAGCTGGGAAAATTAAACAAGCGGCCGAAGTTGCATTAAAATATAGGCCTAGGGGCCAATACTCTCTCATCACGAGACCTCTGATTATTGCGCTGAGCAAAACTAAAGACATTAATTCATTTTCCACTATTTTACACGTTATATGCAGCTCACAAAGCCAAGTATCACAAACCGACGATGATGCCCATGACGATGGTCAAAACGAGATTGAGGTTGGTCGAATTGTTCTATCTGTTATGAAAAACTTATCAAATAATGAAATGGCTAAAGAGCTGCTGCAAGCTATTCATGCAAAAGGTTTAAGAATTAGCTCTGAATCTGCAGAAGCCATTCAACAGTATCTTGGGAAGAACATGACAACAGAGCTTTCGGAATTACTCTCTGAACTCACATCACCTGATCTTGAACTAGCGCCATTAGAAGCTCAAAGAGGATATAACCTACCACGAAACTCAGCTCATTTAGAAAAACTGCTAGCTCAGGGCAAACCTGACAATGAAAAACGATTACAAAGACAACTCATTTCTGCATACATTAAGGAGAACAATGTTGAAAAGCTTAAAAAATATTTGGATGACTTGAAAGCTTCAAAGTTTGAGCTATCTGTCTTAGTTCTATCTCAGCTATTAGAATTCTATTGTGCGAATGATGATTTGGAAAAGGCCAAGCAAATCCATGCCGAAATACTTCAAAAGGAACCAGATTTTGTATTGAATAAGTTCAAGCTCATTCAGATGGCATATGCTTTAGTCAGGGCAGGGAAAGTAGATGAAGGGATCCAGTTCTTGAAGGACAATAAACAAGATTCGGAATCGGATAAGGGAAGCTTTGTCCTTAACTCCAAATGCTGGCAAATGCTGAATAGCTTAGCTGAAAAGAAAGAAGATGCCAAAGTGAGTACTGGGAATGAGAATTATAGGTTATTATATTTCAACTATAACCAACTATGTTTACGTGTGCTGGTATGGTAGCCAATACCATAAGCAATTTATATGATATTTCTCATTACTTGTTCAAAAAGGCTGTCAAAAAAGAAATTTTCTTTTATTTTTCACGTATAAAATATTAATAAAATTACTGCGTATATGTACTCCCATTCAAACTATGTAGCTTTGATTTTTGTTGTTGTTGATTTACCTAGCTGCTATAGTTTGAGTTTGAAAAAAAATTGACATCTCTGTGACAGTACAAGATAAAGGGGTGAAAGTTGGAGTGATTACTAGTTATGAGGAGAAATACAATTGCCATTTACTAAATTGACTATTCCTCACAGGAGCCAAACGTCCTTCCTTAACCTTCTAAACACTTTGTTTCCTTGTTACATAATAATGACCGAAGTAAGTATAGGATTTATTGACCAAACTGACACTGAGGTACCTATTTCTTCCAGGTTGTAGAGATGACCACAGTACTCCTAGACAACAACTACATTGATCCATCCAATGTGATCTTTGGTCCCAGCATCAAAGTGTTCCTGCTGAAAGGCGACGTGGATGCCGCGCTGAATCAGTTTGAGATCTGCTGCAAGCAGTACCGGTGCACACCGTGGAAGGGAGAACTGATGAAAGTCCTGATCACTAAGGAAGATGCGAGTAAGCTACAGTGGTTAGCGGATCTCAGCACCCAGGTAACTGTCGATTATATACTTTAGCATTGTCTTGGCTTATGAAGTTATGATCCTGTGTCCCCTAGATGAAGAAAACGGCATTTGTAGTTACTCCAACGTCGATCTTCTGACTGAAGTCTTTCCAATATTCTCGCGAATCACCGTTCGCGGCCAAGTTGTTGAGCCGGCCTTCCTTCCGAAACCCTTGCGGTCCTATGTAATGCCTGTTTAGATATGTGATTAGGACCCCTGCGGAGAATGTAACCAATATTAGAAACACTTGCTATCGTTTAGTTAAAAAAAGACAAAAAGACGTTATATGACTAGTTATGATTAAAAAAAAATTGGTTGCCTGTAAAGTCGGTATACGGGCGAAAGTTTTACGTGACAACGACTTTCACTTTTTATGTCTGTCTCTCTCGCTCTTAGGCGGGCTAACCATGCCCGAGTGGAAGGGACGCGTGCCTCTCACTCGCTCTCATTGTGAGCGCATAACGTGAGCGGAGCGTAACGTAGTTTCTTGAAGTGTCACCCGGCAAACTAATTCATAAGACGTTGTCACGTCAAAAATATTTCCTTTTTTTTATTTCACTTCTATTAAAACATTTATTAACTCTGCCGGTTTAGAGACAGAACCAACTATTTCGGTAAAACATCTTTTAGCAAATAGTTTTCTATGCCATTGGCATAAAATCCGATTTGTCAAAACCAACTTCAAGGAAATAGTTGTTTCTGCCTTAATCGGATAATGGCAATATGTTTCCCACCTGTTTTGAATCTTGTGTCTCACTGATAAGGGCAAAAACCAATGAAATTTTGTTGTGTCTCGTGTTTGATTAAGGGTTAAGCCTAAAATTTCGCAATACTTCCCAGGTCCACGGTGAAGTCAACGTGCTCCACGACCTGGTGCTCGCGTTCGTGGAGTGCGGCCGCCTGCGGCAGGCGCGCCGCATCCTCGAGACCCCGGGGCTGCACGCGCGCCACCAGCGACTCAACGACGCCTGCGAGAGATACGTCGAGGTAACTTTACTGGTTGCTTTATGCAATCTCTTCCCAGGTCCACGGCGAATTAAACGTACTTCACGACCTGGTGCTCGCGTTCGTGGAATGCGGCCGCCTGCGGCAGGCGCGCCGCATTCTCGAGACCCCGGGGCTGCACGCGCGCCACCAGCGGCTCAACGACGCCTGCGAGAGATACGTCGAGGTAACTTCACTGATTGCTTTATGCAATCTCTTCCCAGGTACGCGGTGAAGTAAACGTACTCCACGACCTGGTGCTCGCGTTCGTGGAATGCGGCCGCCTGCGGCAGGCGCGCCGCATTCTCGAGACCCCGGGGCTGCACGCGCGCCACCAGCGGCTCAACGACGCCTGCGAGAGATACGTCGAGGTAACTTCACTGATTGCTTTATGCAATCTCTTCCCAGGTCCACGGTGAAGTAAACGTGCTCCACGACCTGGTGCTCGCGTTCGTGGAATGCGGCCGTCTGCGGCAGGCGCGCCGCATCCTCGAGACCCCGGGGCTGCACGCGCGCCACCAGCGGCTCAACGACGCCTGCGAGAGATACGTCGAGGTAACTTTACTGATTGCTTTATGCAATCTCTTCTAATTTACTGTTAACCGTCTGATAGGGGCTTTTGCAGATATCACTTGCGATATGTTGGTTGGGAAGTGATATTACGCAAAACTACTTTCGGCGATAAAGTAACCCACATCATCAGCCTATAATAGTCCACTGCTGGACCACTGTAGGCCTCTCCTATTAACTATGCGTATAGACGCATTAGGAGGTAAATGCCCATAATCGCCACGCTGGGCAAGCGGGTTGGCGATCGCAGTAATGTGTCCAGTATGATGACGCTGCTGCCCATCATAATTTTTTTCATCAAATAATGGTCAGTGACACTTCTTACGACACCCGCAGGAGGAGTTGGGGTGGTGACAAATGTATTCTTACTGCCGTGACCACACGGCCAACTTTACTGATTGCTTTAGGCAATCTCTTCTAATTTACTGTTAACTGTCTGATAGGGGCTTTTGCAGATATCACTTGCGATATGTTGGTTGGGAAGTGATGTTACGCAAAACGACTTTCGGCGATAAAGTAACCCACATCATCACATCACATCATCAGCCTATAATAGTCCACTGCTGGACCACTGTAGGCCTCTCCTATTAACTATACGTATACAGACGCATTAGTAGGTAAATGCCCATAATCGCCACGCTGGAAGCGGGTTGGCGATCGCAGTAATGTGTCCAGTATGATGACGCTGCTGCCCATCATCATTTTTTTGATCAAATAATGGTCAGTGACCCTTCTTACGACACCCGCAGGAGGAGTTGGGGTGGTGACAAATGTATTCTTACTGCCGTGACCACACGGCCAACTTTACTGATTGCTTTAGGCAATCTCTTCTAATTTACTGTTAACTGTCTGATAGGGGCTTTTGCAGATATCACTTGCGATATGTTGGTTGCGAAGTGATATTACGCAAAACGACTTTCGGCGATAAAGTAACCCACATCATCACAACACATCATCAGCCTATAATAGTCCACTGCTGGACCACTGTAGGCCTCTCCTATTAACTATGCGTATAGACGCATTAGGAGGTAAATGCCCATAATCGCCACGCTGGGCAAGCGGGTTGGCGATTGCAGTAATGTATCCAGTATGATGACGCTGCTGCCCATCATCATTTTTTTGATCAAATAATGGTCAGTGACACTTCTTACGACACCCGCAGGAGGAGTTGGGGTGGTGACAAATGTATTCTTACTGCCGTGACCACGCGGCCAACTTTACTGATTGCTTTATGCAATCTCTTCTAAATTACTATTAACCGTCTGATAGGGGCTTTCGCAGATATCACTAAACTTTGGAACGAATTGTCAGAAGCGGTGTTTCCGGACCGATACGACCTTCAAACCTTCAAGAAAAGAGCGTACTCCCACCTTAAAGGCCGGCAACGCATTTGCGACGCCTCTGGTGTTGCAGATGTCCATGGGCGACGTTAATCGCTTTCCATCAGGCGATTCGTCTGTTCGTTTGCCACCTATAGCATAAAAAAAAAAAATTCACTTGCGATATGTTATGGGGAGTGATATTAGGCAAAACGACTTTCGGCGATAAAGTAACCCACTTGATACAATTACGGAAAATTAATAAATTGACGCCAACTAATGCAATAGGAACACATGCGTGACTTCGCTAAGTTAGTCCTCTCCATAACCGGCAGTTAGAAAAGTTCTTGCTTGAAACAATTTAATATTATCTTTATAATTACAGGAAGGAAAATCGGAATATCTAGAAGGCCTGCTTGAAGCTACGAAACAGCTGTCGCACATCGATCGCTCTAAAATTTTCTACCACCTCCTTGTCACCTACTGTAAGGCCGATGAGACGGACAAAGCTCTCGGACTCTGGACTATCCTGCAAGAAGAAGGCGAAATCCCGAGCGATCAATTCCTCACTTACCTTGGCAAGCATCTGAAATCAAAGAAAAGACAAGTTCCTTTCATCATTCCCGAAGAAAAGGATGTAACCAAGCAAGTTAAAAGGGAACAGCAAAAACCTAAAAAAGACCTGAAATTTGAGCAACCGAAGCTTACAAAACAGGATGTGACAGTTAAGATTGAAAATTTAATTCGGGATGGAAAAACTATTGAGGCAATGGACTACGCTATTAAGTCATTAGACGAGGGGACGGTAGCGAAGCCAAACATACTGAAGTATTTACTGAAGAAACTCGCTGAGGCAGGAGAGGTCGAAAAGATTCAAGAACTCGGGAAGCGTTTGACGGAGACAATGAAGCGTAATGTGACGTATGACGATAAACTAACCCTGGCTATTTTTAGCAAGGGGGGAGGCTCGCAGCACATCGACAGCCTGTACGAGGCCGTTAACAATGCCAAGTCCGACGAGGAATTAGCTGCAGCGCTGGTGAAGTTCCCGCGAAGCAATGCTCTTGCTTCCGTCATAGAGGATGATGTTTTCGTTGACAAGTGTAAGTTGTTACAATCATAAATAAATGTATAATAATAATCGTATAATCCAGTCAAATCTAACACTTCCTAAAGAGGGCTGAAAGTCTGCGACAATCTGAAAATTTATAATGAGTATTACATATGCAAGTTATTGTTCCATGGGGACATCCCTTTCATTGATTGAGAAAATAAAATAATTGTTCCATTTAATTTCAGGTCGCAAAGTAGCCGAATTAGCCGCTTCACGAGGACAACACATGCCAGCGAACCTGCTCTGGATGGAGTATCTACTCGCAGGGAAGGACGATCAGGCTGACTCTCTATGGGACAAATGTTTGAACAACGTCCAGAGCGTAGTTTTCAGACGACTGCTGCAGGAAAGTCACATTAGGAAACAACCAGAGTTAATAGAAAAACTCATCACAACAATGCAGAGAAACAAAAACATAACGCCCGGGTCGCATGGCAACGCTTACTCTAGATTGATCAATATGCATTTACTTGAAAATAAACTTGACGAAGCACAAGCTGTTCTAGAAAAAGCAGTGAAACTGGGTGTACCAATCGACCAATTTAACAAAAATTCCTTGATTAAATTGAAGGAAGCCATTGAAGCCTCAGGACAAAGATTTAAATATGCCATCTAGATTAAACTTATGTGATTTGTTATTATGTAGTGTGATCATGGGCCTTGTAAATAACATTTTGAAATTAATACAAGCACTGAGTATTCATTATTATGTACCTTATTAATGTTATATGTATTAGAATTAGTTATCATTAAATTTCTAGTTAAATATACAAGATTTTATCTTCATAAATCGCCCCCAGATTAACTAGACAACATGGGACATGATTGGTGCGACAGTATGGCACTGCACCACGAGATAGACTTCCCGTTTTTTACATGTTAATAAAATAGGGACAGATAATTTATGACGCCGCGAGATCCTGTCGCTTTAACCTTTTGACCGCCAGACTACGAAGAAATATCCTGAGCTCCAGACGCTACGCGTACACGAATATTTAAGCGAAATTGAACTTTACGGCGTCCCACGTAAGTTCCTACTGTATTGGCGTAGCTGTCGACCAGTGCCGTCATAATTGGCGTCGTAGTCACGATTCCCCGTTGTTGTCTATGGCCGACTGTGGCGGTCAAAAGGTTAATCATGCTGCATATATTGTAATACATTCGACTATGTCTAAAGACTTGCTTGCCTTACACCTTCCCATACTCCAAAATCACAGAGTATTAACCTTTTGACTGCCGTGATTTTTACAAATCGAGCGTAAATCTACCTAAAGTATTAATCATATGTTTTAGGAAAGGAGTTTGTTAGTTATGATAGTATTTATTTTATAGGATGACAATTTTTTTTAAATTATTTTTTTTTAATACCACGTCGGTGGCAAACAAGCATACGGCCCGCCTGATGGAAAGCAGTCACCGTAGCCTATGGGCGCCTGCAACCTCAGGGTGTCACATGCGCGTTGCCGACCCAATAAAAATAACGTTGGCACAACAAAGTGGCTCCACTCCACCTGATCGTAAGTGAAAAGTAGAGCCCAAATCGAGGCGGCAACGAACAGGAGACAATCAGTAGTTAACCTGTTAGTTGCGACCGTCTTGCTGGCCCGCTAGATGCTGGTAAATACACCGGCTGACCCCGAAACACTGCAAACACGAAGGTAAGTCATTTCACGGGCGTTTACACCGAATGTACGGTGGTAGCCAACCAGGCGGGTACTAGTAAAAATACCCTACCACCGGCTGAGAAGCTGGATACTCAGTATTTCCCTTAGTCGACTCCTACGACACCCACGGGAAGAGAGGGGCGGTGATTTTTGTATTCTTACTCCGTCACCGCACGGACAATATCGAAATTTGACAAAAATATTAATTTCTCTTAGTCAATCCGATTGTACGAGTACGAGCTTTGAGTCTAACTAAATACTCAAAGAGTACGAGTCATGTGCTATTGCCCAAAAAATGACACCTCGTTACAAATTTAAATGTCAAATATTGGGTGTTTCGGGTGTTTCGAATATTAACTGCAGTTTCCATCGTTTAGATGCGGTAATAGTTGATCTTATTTTATCACTGGCAACTCAAACTATGATGACAAGTATTGGTACAGCGTCGGGCACTAGTACTTCCACATTAAATAATAAATTCCACATTAAATACTGTAATATAAAATGGCCCGTAGAGGAGTGTTGTCTGCCGTGTAATACGAGCTTTAGACAAAAGTTGCCAGCCATGACGCTGTCAGTTCGACTATGTTTCGACTGGTTCGACCATTGTCTATAGTAGCGGCATCGTAAGAAGTCGTTTTTGACAGCTCACAATAGTGTTGTGAAACGCTCGATTTTACCGTCGTAAAATTTTCAGTCAAGTGCGAAAGGGCGTTAGATCTGGTACTTGCCATTGAAAAAGTTTAATTAAAAAAGTGTTAGGTAATCCGAATTAAAAAAGTGTTTGGTAATCTTACTTAGAATCATTAGCAGGCAGCGAAACTTTGGAGCCGGTGACGTCATAATGACGTAAAGTCGCATTTAGGTAAGATGTTTTATAGGACGGATAGGACGTGACCTCTATAAGCAAAATTCATAGCAAACCACTCCCAACCCACGTTGGCAAACTTGCGTGCTGCTAGCTCAGAGTGCAATGTAGATATGCCAAATAGAGAAATGCCGTAAATACAGTATATAAACTCACTAAAACCATTTATTAAAATCAGAGCACATCTAGGTGATAAATAACGTAGTGGTATATAAATTATTATTCTACGAAAAATAAAATTATACGTGATTTTATAATTGAATTTGTAATTATTATGTGCTTACTATTATTTTAACATAATTTTAATTTTTTATTTATTTTTATGATGTAACTAGTAAGTGATTTGGTGTTAATACTAGCTTATGTGAATAAATACATTGAATTGAATAACAATTATGACATTTATCTGGTTGTCAAGTTCCACACAGTCTGTAAAGCCGCGTATCCACCGGGCACACGGGCTCGCGAGGACCTGTCGAAACCATGACAAACTTTTAGAAAATATGTGCGTACCTACTATTATAGCAATTATTCGTACCTCCATAAAAAAAGGTTTACTTATTTATTTCGATTGACGTATCGGTAAATTGCAGCAACAGCAGTAACATCACTATTCCGTTCAGGCAACAATGAAGTTTGACATTTGCTCCATTATACCAACTGTCAAATTTTTACAGAACTTCATGTGCAAACAAACGTCAAAAACGACTTCTTACGATGCCTCTACTGTATTTCCATGCTATTTCCCGTTCGACGTATCATTCACTCTTCGTCGGGCCTACTAAAATCTAAATTCGTAAATTTCAAGGTTTTCTCTGTCACTCCAACAAAGGCGTCATTGGAGAGAGAGAGAGAGAGTGAGAGAAACAAAAAAAATCGCGGTAGGGCCGACGCGAGGCAAGCGGACGGAGTGAACGAAACGCCACATTTGGCGGGAATAGGGAAATCTAATGTCCAAAAGTTGTTGTTTTGTTTGGTTGCATTGTATGAGCTGTTTGTTTGTTATTCATTTGACTGGCGGTTTGTGGAAATTGAGAAAGTTAGCAGTTTGCATGTGAATTTTAAAGTATCATATTAGTTGTAAACATGTTTTATCCGGAGAATTCATTGAAAAAAGGGGGCAGATTTCATTTATGTTGGGTGGCAGATTCCTGGCCCGTCTGCTTTGCTTCGATAACTCAACGTCAACTATGGTCTCAAGATATACGAAAAATATGGTGAGTGCTTTACTGGCTACGTTTAATTTGATAGTCTTCATGTAATTTTCTTTGACAGAGTTTGTACCTTCTTCCAGTGATGATTTATTACAAGTTATGACCAATGAGTCGGGTCGCCCCACACACCGATTTTCGCTCCGCCTCAGCTCTCAACTCATGCGCGGCCTGGTTCGTCTTTATCAGAAGAAAGTCAACAGCATGTTGAGTAAGGAAAATTATTAATATTCAACTCACGCACATACTTACATTACTTACCTCAGCCAAAATATTTATTTACAGAAATTAAGTTCTAGTTTGTGGTAAATTATTTACAGGGAACATTCAGGAATGTATGTCAATTTTATTATAAAATATTATAATTCATAGATGGTTTCAAGTAGTAAGTACTTGACTACAAAGTAGGTATTCATAATATTATAGACAAAACACTAACTTTAGTAACCTAAATTGAATTCTTTTTCAGCGGAGATATGCATGATCAATGCAAGAATCATGAAACACTCTAATAAAAGGCAAGTTTGTTAGATTTAAACTATAAAAACTATCTACCTACATACTTTTGTCATTAGCCATAAATACAAATTCTTTTATTTACCAGAAAGCTAAATAAATAAATTTGTATTTGTATGTTTATGGCAATTTAGTTACAGTAACATTATTCATTCAACTGTATTCTGTACTAACTATACTATGTTACCTGAATTTTCTTTACCTAGTTGAATTTCACATAATTCCAGATACAACATTCAAGATGCACCAGAAGAGGTGGAGAGACAGATGGTGCCGCTGTTGGAGCTGCCAGCTCCGGCAAGAGAGCCTGTCCCAGAACCGGAGGAGAGAGTTGAGGAAATGATACAGGTAAAGACCCATCTATTGTTATACAACCTGCATCAGGAACATTTATTAGCCCTTTTACTGAGATCCTATTAAAGTGATCAATCTGATTATAATTAAAATTAGTGAGTTTTTTTTCACATATCCTTGTTTTCTATTTTTCCTTTCCTCCTGACTTGGTTATTGCTCCTAGTTACTAAAATTCAGTATCTAGAATTTTATAACAAAATCTATAAAAACTTGAACTATGTTATGACCAATGATAACATTGTTTGAAGCTAAGCAATCCAATCCCAATACCTTAATAGTTAATATGTGTCAGTGCAAATGGAAAGGCACCTTGTCACAACTCTTAAAAAGGACCTTATGTGTTATTTATTTAATACAGTCCATTTTAAACACCGTGACAAGGTATCTTCCCATTTGCACTGACACATACAAATATATTAAATGATAATGAATAAATAATACAAATTCACATTAATCATATTATTATTTTCAGCAAAGTGGTAATGTCGTGCCGAATATTGAAGCCATCACGCTGAAAGAAGTGGCCATTCCAGACTTCCAACTTCCACCAAATGTAAGTGTAGGACCTATCTGGCACATATAACATTATATAGCGCTATATTACGCAGCATGTCAGTAAAGTTCGTGCAGCAATTTATTTAAGTAAGGCCCACCATACTATTTTCTTTAAATCTTAGTTTGAACCTCGCTTTGTAAGGACTAGGGAATAGTGGTGAACTTCAATTATTTGTAAAATCAACCAAACAAAGGAAATGCGATTTTATTAAATTAATTACAGGATTAAATATCATTGTAGTGGAGTGTACATTGGGCCTTACGAGGTTAAATTATACCTATCTAAAATGGGTAGGTATGCTAGGTATACAGTTTCTTATATGTAGGTATATTGAGTTTGAAGAGCTACTTTATCTTAATTACAACAAGTAAGTAGTCAGTACCTTATCAGTGTCATACTCGCGATTGACGAGCGAGTTGAAAGTGAGGCGAATACGTAATGAAGGTTGGGCACTCATGGCGAAATCGCTACACGCTCGCTTCGCTTTCAACTCGCTTGCAAATCGCAAGTGTAACGAGCTTCTTAGAAAGGTGCCTTTGCTTGCTATACTGACTGGATGCATATGACCTAAGAGGTACCTAGTTTACATTTTTTCATATGTAGGTTAGATATATAAGTATTACACTCGGCTAAGATCGGATCTGATGTAAGATCGGATGACCGCAATAACTGATAAAAAAGTAGTCTGTTTTCCTCACTGGCTATATTATGCAGCATGACGCCATTTCACCCCGCCCGTCTCCCTAGTATGCTGCAACCGCTCAGCTGCATCAGTCGTGAGCTACGAACGTTTAAAAAAAAGTGATTTTTTTCGAGAATTTTTGGAGATCCGATCTTTAACAGGAATCTATGCACCTTCTTCTCCTTACTTTAGAGCTGAAATTAGATACTAGTCCGATCTTAAGCCATGACAGTTTTTCGGTTGGGTGTCTTGAAAAAAATATAGTGCAAGTTTGAGTGTCGATTACTCCTAAGCTATTCGGCAGAGCGGCATCAAGTAAATTTATATTGAAAGCTTGGTTTCTTTTTTATCACGTACATCACACATCTGCAGGTAAAAAATAATGAGAATAAATTTATGATTTTTTTTGTGACATCCTTTCAACTCACCGAAAAATGGTCCGGTCTTACCCGGGTGTAACCTTAACCTTCATCTTCTATCAACGGACTCTGGATTTGGAAAGTTTTAAGCGATGCCTCTATTTTCGTAGATTAAACGCAGCTGGTGTGTCGGTTAGGATGTTTGAATTAGTTGGCAAGGGTTTCCGCCATCTCAGGAGTAGTTAAACCAGTAGATCTAGCCAAGATTCTGCAATCGTATACGATAATCGATAAGTCACGTGACCGTGAATAATGTATGGAAATGGTCTCGTAACTTTTCGTACGAATCTGTCATTCTCATACATTTATTCCTTATTGCTTATCGTATACGATTGCAGAATCTCGGCTAGACCTGTTGTTCCCCAAACACGTTAGTTCGCTACGTGTCGCTGATTTTCAGTGAAGCTCATAGCTTCTAGTTTTAGCTATCAATATGATATCATTTACGTTACCAGGACGGTTTCGGCGAAGAACACCCCAACCAAGCCTTGCAATTGCTGCAAGATCGTACTCTGGAGCAAATGCTGGGAACGTCAGGGCCGCACAGCGCGCTGAACGCCAGCGAGCCCGCCGCCGCCGCCGATCGCAGCGCCTACGAGTCGCGGCTCGAGCTCGACAAGACCATGGAACGCATGTCGGAACATGACGTCACGATGTTCAGGAAATGTATGTACTTATAGTCGACGTCAAAGATATCATTACGGCTTAGGTGCCAAAAATATATTTACACGGCTTTATTGCCTTGACATTAAGGTCGTGTAAATATATTTTTGGCACTTAATCCGTAATGATATCTTTGACGTCGACTGTACCTACCTACCTCTATCGGGCGTCTCACTTCGCCAGTCGGGTTTTGCTTTAGATTTGAGCTAAGTGACATTGGCTGAACAGTAGCGCACCACACTTAGCGAGATAACAATCGCAGTGCCCATAACTATTTTAAAATTGTTGATTCACTATTACAAATGATTGTGCGTTGCACCATTGACTGAATGACCGACAAATAGCCCAACTTTTTAAATTTATTTGTTCTTCTACCTAGTAGGTACTTATTCGAGCTTAAGCTACTTTTGATAGCTGTTAATTGTGTCACATATTTGTCCACAGCTACTGCACAGGATCTATTGCCTGAGGAATCAGACAAAGGTATGCGAAGTTATGGCTGTGAAATTCCTATCTTATCCCACCAATTCCTTTCCTTACCTTTTAAATTAATTGCAATATGTACATTAGAAATTTTTTATTTATATTTTTTATGCTTCATGTTCACACAGAGATCCCAATTCCTGAAATCCCGCCTCCGGACCTGCCCATGCCCAAGCCCGTTCCCTCTGAGAAAGAGTTGGTTTTATTCTTTTTTTTTTATATACCCATATCACTTTTATTTTTTTTTATTCAGGCAAAATCAAATTGGGTAAGTGAAAAAACGGGGAAACTGAAACACTTCATATATTTACTATGTAAAAATTCAGCATGGGTAAAGAGAAAACAAATCTATGTTATGCAAGTTATGTTTCACTTACCTAATCTGACTATACCAATGGACGCTAGCAAACCAATATACAATCCGCCTAATGCAATAATGGTAAGCAGCCACTGTAACCTGTGGACAGTGGCACCTATTGTAGTTCTATTTCCTTTGTCATGATCGAACCCATTTTAGGGACGATAGGCACAAGGCGATTTGAAAAATGTAAATACAATCTTACCCTATATGGAAGTACCCTCTGGGTTATTCCCACTTGTTACCACCCATCTGACACCAGTAGTAACAACTGGGTTTTTTTTCCACCTGTTACCAGTGAGAACAACTGGGAATTAAAATTCCTGGCATTTGTTTTTCCTAGTAGATACCACAAAATATTATAGTGGTAACATGTGGGAAAAAATCCCTGTAGTTACCACTGGTGTCAGATGGCTGGTAACAGGTGGGAATAACGTTAATGTATCTGAGTGATAAATCTGATCTGAGTGATTTATCCGCAGATTGCGGAACAGGCCTTAAGGCTGGTTTCCCGTGTCACGCGAACAGTCCGCGCGGATCTCTCCGCGCGTAGCAAATATGACTGCGCCAGTCTGAAACGCGCCTTTGATTCAATACATATTTGCTCCGCGCGGACAGATCCGCACGGGCGGTCCGCGTGACAGGAACCAGCCTAATGGAAGATAAAATTTCTTCATTGCTCATAAGTTATAATTGTCAAAATCAAAATCAATAGTACATTGTGCATCAAGGGAGGTAAGTACGGAATTACTAACGAGAGTGTTAGAAGCCCGACGCCGTAGGCGGAGGGCTTTTATGACTCGAGTTAGTATTCCGCTTACCGACCGTGATACATTCAATGTTTTTCATCAGTTGCCGAAAAAAAAGTTTTAAAACATAATATTATTAAATGGCGTACTGACACTTCTATTACTCCCTAAGGAATTTCACTTTTCTATTACCCCCGCTACGCACGCAAGCAATGGCGCGCTTAGACAGCAAGTGTGATGAAAACTATTCTTTATTCAAGCAAGCTTATTAATAAGCATTTTCGAATCGTCTGACATTATCAAGAGAGAGAAACAAAAATCTACTATTATATTACTATTGACCAACGATAGGCCTCCGCCGGAGCCCGAAGCCCCGCCCGAGCCGCAGCCGGCCGAGCATGCGCCGGCCGCGCCTCAGGAGCCAGAGAACGTCACACTGGAGGTACGCCATTTTAGCTGGAGTTGGAACTATGATGCCCCGGCCACGACATTGGTCCAAGGCGACCAGCGGCGAGCGAATCCATGAGTTGGAGCGGGATGCCGATATGAGTACGAGAGGGAGCACCATACGTTTTCCGCTAAGCCGGTTGCCTTAGACCGATGTCATGGCCGCGGCATGACAACTACTTACCATGCCATGCCACACACAAATGAAATAAAGTTTAATTATGAACATATTATAACAACATTTTATATATGTATATGTTCATATTTAGATAAGTATGTGACCGGTTGGCCGAGTGGTTTCATGTATCAGCCGCGAAAGTTGAATACGTGGGTTCGATTCCCATCTCGGTTTTTTTTCTTTGGTATTTGACATCATGAATAATATGTATAATTTATATAGTACCTATAAAGTACTACAGCTTGAAAAAACACAAATAAAAAATATTTATTAAAAAATAATTTGATTTGTGTTCCATAAAAACTTCTGAATACGTGGGTTTGAACCGCACCAACACACATCTTAATAAAATAAGTATTTTCTTTACGAGAAGAAAGTTGGGTACCTATTAGCTCTGTGATAATAACAATACAGTTTATATTAAATTAGCAACATAACATAAAATAAATTGGACGTACTTTTAATATTTGCCTATCCCTTCCATTAAAGTAGAAATTTAGGTACATAAGTATACCGAAACTTAAATATTTTTGGCTTAGATTAAATCTACATTTACGTATGTTGAGCTATTTGCTTATATATGTAGACACTGGAAGAAGGAGAGCCCCATGCCAAGCGTCGCAGGAAGCACAAGTTGATCATAGATAAGAACCACCAGCTCTCCAAGAAGTTTCTACGCGCGAGGATCGAGAACATTAATGTCGACTTGCGATGCGAGGTAAATAAGAACGAAATAATTCATTATTCATTCATTAAGTCAGCATTTTTTTTGTTCACCTTCTAGGTAAACAATCATTTACTAAAAATATGAAACATTTTTTTTAGAAATATTTTTCATTAGTAGTTAAGCTTTTTGTACGCACTAGTGCGAGAAGTGGTTCATTTCTTGTCAGGTCGAAACTTCAGAGTGCCATCTATCTGTACTGCGTGCGAAAAGGAAATTCGTTCTTCGGTCGTGGTTATTTCTTTTCGCACTTGTATTATAATGCACCTACTTTTTTAATTCGTAGGACCTCATACTGTTCATAGATTTATTTTATTCAATATTTGTTGTTTTTCAATTATTGGTCTGGTTGATTTAGGATGAAATAATAAGCTCTCATGGCTTAGTATAATATTCGTATCAGGTTTTAAGAAACCTGTATAATTATTATGCTAATGCAATGAACACTGAATAATACTTTACTCTTGGATATTTTTGCCTGTTGCTCAATGGCATAACAGGCCCAATATAATAAATAAAAAAAAGTTGGACTTCATTACTTCTTCGATGGTACCTACCTACTCTTTAATGACAACTATGTGCCGATTTCAAAATTTTGCAGATAGTTAAATACCCGTAACTGTAACTATCATTGTAATTCTGGTCCTTATATAGGACCATTCATTGAGCAAAAATACTCCAGAGCTAGAAATATATTAAATTAACGTCCAAGGCAAAATATTATCTACCCTCAAATCTTTTTAAACAGTTTAAACATTACATTTTGAAATATCCGACTACAACACCACTACTAAAGATCTTACAAGAACGCGATAAATTAGTAGAATATTCATCTACCCTCAAAAATGTTTATAAAGTGTGCATCTAAAATTCACTGCCAGCAACGCACATATGCGTTCCCGTCTTTACAAGTTTTCCCTGGCTTGGAACCCAGTGAATAATTTCAACTAATATCGAAAAATAACAGTAAAATTTCCTTATACTCAAAGGGTAAATCCGTCCATACCCAAGTAGTGGTAAAATATATTTAGTACGATTAATTACAGCTAAATTGACTGACTTGCCGCTCCTAGTGAATTATTTTAACTAATAATATCGAAAAATAACAGTAAAACTTCCGTTATAAGTACCCAAAGGGTACATCCATTTATATCCAAGTAGTGTCAAAATCTAGTACCTACGATTAATTCAGCTAAATTTGATCCATTATAAAATAAACACGCGAATAACCAGAAATTTACATCACTCTTGGACTCAGTGGCGTAGCTACCTTGGGTGGCACCTGGTGCGGAAGTTGTTAGTCACCCCAAGGAAAATAAAAGTGTCAGCGGTTTATTTTTGAGAGATCAGGTGGGTGTACAACCAAAAAAGGCGCGGCGCGCCCCCTTTTTGCTACGGTAATGCTTAGATTTGCCGCTAACGATGCCGCTAACGGGATCATCCTCTCCAGGAGTTCTCAGAAGACATCGTAGACCTACGCGTGCCGGCGGAGTTATTGTTGCGGCGGCCGTCTTGTGCCGGCGCGCGGCTGCGCGGGTCACCGGCGCGCGCGCTTTGCCGCCTGTTCTCGCGCCAGCTGGGCGCGCAGGCTGTGCCCAACCAGAGAGAAATGGAGGTATCCGTGGGTTTATTCCCACCTGTTACCACCCATCTGACACCAGTAACAACTGGAATTTTTGCCCCACCTGTTACCACTAGAGTACTTGGTGGTAGCTACTGGGAATATTTTTCCCACTTGTTATCATTAAAATATTTGGTGGTAATTAACTACTGGGAAGAAGAGATCCCAAGAATTTTGATTTTTTTGTTGTGGTGGTGTCAGAAGGGTGGTAACAGGTGGGTATAACCCTACCCGTGGGTTTTGGGCTGATTGCACAAAATTTGTACATATGCACTGACCGTGGCCACCCACCTTGTCAGTAGAAAAAGGTAGCAAAGCTGACAAGCTATTGACAAGCTGGTTGGTATTATATGCATTATACGCATTTTTGTGTTTGAACTATGTCCAAATTATTTGCCATGGACCCTTAATTTATGTCTAACATAGGTATGGGAGTAAAAAAGGCGGCAAATTTGTATTTACTATGACCGGTCAACGATACGCGCCTACATTATTTAAATTTGCCGCCTCTTTCTATTACTGCTAAAGGTTGCTGACGCGATCGTGATTTTTGTTTTGATTAAGCCCTCAACTATTTTTGCAATCAACCCTGTATCTAATCCTGTAATTCGTTACAGCTCGCTCTAGCGTCACTCGCCCGTCGCGCCACCAACCCAACCTTAGAGACCATCCCCGAAGAACCTCCTCAAATCCCAGAACCACAAACGGAGCGAATCCTCGAACCACAACCACCTGAGCCCCAGCCGATAGACGACCACGCTCTGAATCAGTCCGTAGCAGTTCCGGACCTCAGCGCGCTCGACGTGGAGAAGGACATAGCTGACTTGCCCACGCAGAAGTTGGAAACTGCGACGCAGAAGAGGACTTCGCGGGGGGATTTGAATACTAGTCAAGTATGTACTTTTCTGTTCTATTTTCTTATTCTCCATGTAAGTTTTGTCTGTGGGTTTAATTGCGTAACGAGATTTTTATATAGGTAAGCTACTACTGCTTACAATGCATATCTATACCAATTAATACCACTGTAATTCATAATGAGGGTATAATGAATTAATATACCGATAATGAATTATTATACCCTCATTGTGACGAGTTACAGTGGTATTACGATATTGGATGCGCGCCAAAACTAAAATTGATTAGGTAAAGTCCATTTCAAATACGAAGGCCCGATTCCAATTGACAAAGTCATTAGGCGTCGACAATATGATCAGTGATAGCAAAAGATACCTTACCCTTTTGTGGCAAGACCCTTTTGTGGTGTGATACATCGGTGTACGACACGTGCCAATTTGTAATGGACCAATGAAATGACAAAAGTTTCGAGTGGCATCGGGCCTTCGTATTTGAAATGGACTATACTGTACTGTGGGTGTTCCCTCGGCAAAAATGGAAACATTTTGATTGTAATTTGTATACTTTCACAGACAAAGAAACCAAGGTGCGGCTATATATGCTTCAGAGAGAGTCAATCTAAAAGCCAGGCACCACCTGAACCAGAAATCGGTAATTATTTAATAAATTTACATGCTCGCAACTTCTTATTATAAATTAATTAACCCTTTCGTATCCAATAACTTGACATGAAGGCAGAGGATTTCGTGTCCCACACGCTAATATCTTATAATAAAATGAAAATAAATAGACCTTCATTTGACAATATGAAGTTTACAGTTGTTTACATCCAAATTCGTGTAGGCAGCACATTGATTTTTCGTCATTTATGTTTCAGTCGAAAAAGAAAATATTCCAGACAACTGGCAGACAATACCACAACCAACAGAACAGCCGATACCCGAGATAGAAATACAACGGCCGTCCGACCCCGAGCGAGCGCTGGCTTCAATGTTGCAAGAAGCGGGCTTAGCGGACCTGCCGCTGCCGCCATCTCAGGAGCGGGTGGAGGAAGAACCGCCGCGGAAAAGTCGTCGCCGTGCGAGTGACAGCTCGGAGACCATGCTGGGCAGTCTGGACCGGACCAAGGTGTCGCTTGGAGATTCCGACCAGACCACAGACTCCAAGAGGTTTATTCGGTAAGTTTATTCAACGCGACTGCTGTACAGTTCAATTTGTAAAGGTCCATAGTTTTGCATAAAGCGACCAACTATTTTTTTTTTGCTAAATTGACTGGAGCTTTAAAATATTGAGTTTGGCTGCTTTGTGCATTGACAAATAATTTTAGTTGGTCGTTTTCAGCAAAACTACGGCCAAATATCCTTTAAAAGGCTTAGGTAATGGTTATCATCTTATCATGTTCACTTTGTTCTAACCTTGTAAGGCCCATGGTTAAGACAATGGCCTGTAGTACAGAGTACTTATTAATATCGAATAAATTTAAATTCTATTCAGTTAAAACAGGGTTGCATTTTGACATGCCTCGAAATTTTTACGGACAAACTAAAATCAACTTTATTTCCTGGCGAGTAAATTTCAATGACACATTTTGGTTATTTATCTTGTATGGCTTAGCCTTAGCAGGATAGCGGCTAGCCGTAACCGTATATGGTACACGAATGTGTTAAATTGAAAACAGAATACTGTTCCTCGAATTACACGTTGTATGTTGTCGAAAATAATCTTCGTGCTATTAAAAAATATTGGCAGACTTAGCTAATAACTAACCCTAACCCCCTTGTTTATAGTGATCAATGGGGAACCGAGGGCACGATGGTGAAGATTTTGAAGATGGTTAAATCTGAGATTCAACCTCTAAACATCAACTCCCTGATGTCATTCGGGCCCATAGTTCCAGGGTACAAGTGCATTATAGCAGCTCGATGTTTCACTTCTGTATTGAGTAAGTAAAGTATATAATACAAATATTCAAATTATAACAATGCGTACATGTTAGCTATAGTCCGCGAGAACTAAGAATGAACTTTGACAATTATAAATTAATCCTTATTAATATGAGGGCCAAGGTGGCCATTTACCTCTTAATGCGTCCATTCGCAAATGTAATAGGAGAGCCCTTTGTCAAGCAGTGGACTGGTTATATTATTTTAATACATTATGAGAAATCTCCTGAGCCCTTAAATACGCAGGTATCGCCTTAAACTTCTCTTTAAGGCCAAGAGAATGACTGATGCGATGAAATAGGATACCTTTCCTTAGTATAAAGTCCATGTGAGCATCACCGCTATCATCGGTGTCGACCGTGGGTGGGAGTAATACTTTGGCGTGAAGTATGTTGGACAGCCAACGTGTTAATGTTATGGGCATTGATTTATCTATAACTACCTCAGTGCCTTAAGACGAAAGTCTACAATCAATGTGGGTTACGTGGGAACGTGGTGGTCCTTCACCATCGGCCTGATCTCTAAACTCAGAGTCGCTCAACGAGCTATGGAGAGGGCTATGCTCGGAGTTTCTCTGCGTGATTTAATCAGAAATGAGGAGATCCGTAGGCGAACTAAAGTTACTGACGTAGCCCTCCGGATTAGCAAGCTGAAGTGGCAATGGGCAGGCCACATTGCACGTAGAGCAGATGGTCGATGGGGTCGAAAAATGCTCGAGTGGAGACCACGGCTAGGCAGACGCAGCGTAGGACGTCCATCCACAAGATGGACAGGCGACCTTATGAACGTCGCCGAGACACGCTGGATGCAGGCCGCATCTAACCGGTACATGTGGAGGTCCAGAGGGGAGGCTTATGTTCAGCAGTGGACGTCTTATGGCTGAGATGATGATGATGAACTACTAAAGGTACAAAAACAGTTTCATAAAAAATCCTCTAAATATATTTTGGCAAATGTAATACTCATAACAATAAAAATATCCTAACATATTATGAGTTGATTTTTTGATGTAAGTAGTTAAGTTAGATAAGTGAAACAGGGAGGCAACTGAACCACTTCAGACATTACTGTCGTATATGCAACATTCGACCAAGTGTATGTTTCGGCTACCCAACTTGACTATATTATTTTTCCTATTGACTGTACAATTTGCACCAGCCGACTCGGAGTACATGTACATTAGGGTGTTTCATTTTTCAAAATTGTGAAATTTTCTCTGACTTTGCTCACGCCCTAAGTTTCTCTGATATAAAAATGATATATTTAAAATTTTATTGAGATTGGATAACGTTTAGAGGTTGCACACTTTTGAAAGTGGAGCCAAAGCCCCATACATTACGAAAAAAATTACTTTGTTATAAATTCATAAAAAATAATGAACCAACACTAAAATTACTTGGGAAAGTAGATTCTATCGTCAAATATAAAAAAAGGATTTTATTCTTTAAGCACGTGTGAATTTACTTTAACCTTAATATGGTATTATTTATAAAGTAACCTAGATCCCGGTTTTTTACTTAATTTTAGGCCATAATTGGATGTTTACATATAGTACACTAATCTATTATAGTTATGAATGTAATAAAACACTGGGAATTAGGTTTTCATAAAAGTGTCCTATAAATATTTTTTAGAATTTATACCTACTTCCAAAGAATAAGTTCTCATTTTTAATATATGACATTAAATTCGACTTGTCCATTCTTTTTTAGTGTTGGTTCATTATATTTGATTAATTTATAACAAAGTATTTTTTTTCGTAATGTATGGGGCTTTGGCTTTACTTTCAAAAGTGTGCAACCTTTAAACGTTGTCCAATCTCAATAAAATTGTATATATATCATTTTTACATCAGAGAAACTTAGGTCGTGAGCAAAGTCAGGGAAAATATCACAATTTTTTTTTGCCCATACAAAAGTGAAACACCCTAATGTACATTACATTAACCTGTTAAATATTTTCAATTTTGTTTCAGAACTAAAACAGCATGGCTTCATAAAGGTACGTAAGGATCCAGAAACTTTGGAGATACTAGAAATTTTTTTGGGTCCTAAATTTAACATATTATAGATTATTTTTCCTCTTTTAAGGGCCTACGCTACCTTACGCAGACGCCCGCCGCGTGCGCAAGTTCGCGGGTCCCGCTCCGGACACCCGCGTAAGCTAGCGTAGGCCCTAAATCCTCTTTTATATTTATTTTATGGTGATCCTGCACTGGAGTTACATGTTGTATAACATAAGGTTATTTCTTTTTGACACCCTAGTTTTGTAGATTCAACCAATTTCAACCCAAGGCCTCTAAAATCTTTTTTAAATGACATAGTGAGAGATCTATTAACCTTTTAAACGCCTTTCCCTCGCATCAAAATGTGACATACACGCCGGTATCTCTATTAAAGAACAACGAAAATAAACCTCATCTGTCAACAGTTACTTTGACAGCATACTCGATGACCACTTTAGTGGCTGCTGGCTTGGTAGGCCTGACAACTTAAAGAGATTTATAGTGTGCGTCACTT